>JAODAL010014498.1:0-87281 GCA_025379985.1 Phyllomedusa bahiana | reverse complement strand
AATTTAAATAGCAATGTTTTTTCCCTGTATTCTATTTTTTAATTTTCTGTTGTATTGACCTCCATTTGGGAAGGTTTTTTACAGTTTCCATAGCAACCCACAAAGGAGATTTTATTGGTCAATTCAAAATTCTTAAAAAAAGTTTTTGAGTTTGATCAGAGCTCCCCCCTGCAACCCATCAGCTCTGGATTGGCAAAGGGTAAAGCTGGCTCTCCCCACCCTCTACCCAAGGGGCTGTGCGGTTCTGACAGTTGGTCGGGTTGGTACTGGCTTGGCCAAGTCACATCTAACCTCCCTGCTCCCTCAGAAATCCTTTCAGGCCTGGGGTTACCCCCCCCAACCGTTTCCCGCACTATAAGATTAATGCGGTTCCTCATTTCTCAGTAGGACATTCCCTGTTTTTAGTAGGCCTCTGTCGGTTTTGGGGTGGTTTTAGGGGTCTCCCATTCCCGTCCATGTCTTCCGGCTTACAATCGTGTGTCCATGCGTACCCCCCCTCTTGTCATGACTTTACAGCTTCATCTAATTTATTCAAGTAACTTCAAGTAACCATTCAAAAACCACCTTAAAAAGGGCTGAAAACCGCAAATCCCCGAGCAGGTCTTCTATTTTCATTTTGTTATCTGCTAACCCAAACCCAAGTAACCAGGGTAACCTCCTCTCTTGAGCAAAGGAGTCTGATCAACCCTGCATTTTCCAAGACCTTATATCCCGTATCGAACGAAAAAATTAATCCCGCCCGTAAAATTTCATCTATTTGCACCAAAAATTGGTAAAGCATTTTAATTTAAAGAATTCCCCCCTTTTGTTACTGAAGGAAAAAGGGCCCCCCACACCCTCGGGCCCCCCCGTGACAGGGGAAAGGTTCAGAAGGACCCCAAATTGCAATACAACACCCGCAACACCCCCCGACCGGGGGGAACATCATTTTCACCCAGGGATACAAAACAAAGAAACACTTGTCTTTATACTCGACACCACCACACTTTACACCCATCTGAAACCCAAACCCCTTTTCTGTCAATGAGGAGGTCTTTCCAAGTGGGAAACTGTCTTGTTAAACCACTGTTTTGGTCTCGATTGGACACTGGCTTAAGGTCCCCTTTCAGGGGGTTTTTTAATCTCTTTAAAGCCAACCATCTTTATGTAGGGTGTCAATTCTGGTTTTCAGATCCATGAGTACTTTCCCTGACCCAAATTTGGGTGTGAAAGCGAAAAAAAAATTTAAAAACCAACCCCCCCCATTCACACCTAAACCTTGTACATTTGTCCATTTCACTTAGGGGGGTACTCAATTTTTTTTTTGCCAAGTTAGACATTGATGCTGTGGTTGAGTTATGTGGGCTCACCAAAATTCCACTGTTATACAAGCGTAGATGACATTAAATTGTATCAAAAGGTCATTCTTCAGAGTTGTCCCAACAAAAGATACAATTCTCCTCCAAAAAATTTAAGTTCCCGAAAACAGGCCGGGCCACATCTACAGTTTTTTTGTCCTTACCATTTTAGCCCTTTTTTTAGCCATTTTCTCCATATATGTTTTTCCAGTGATCCTCCCCGCCACTGCACCCCTGTCTACAGTAGGAGTCCAGTACACAAAGCCTCTCTTTATTAACTAAAGGGGTTTTCCGCTACAAATATCATCTCTAATGATGGGGACAGTAAAAAAAAAAAAAAGACTTTTGAATTGGTTTGCATTACCTAAATCATTTAGTTTAGCAGATGTAAGCTAATCTGTGTGTTCTCTCTAAAAGGCCCCTGAGGGGGGCACGCCCCCTTTTGTGTTTGGTGACGTTTTTCTTCAGCTTTTTGGGGACCCCCTTCTGTGATTGGCCCCTGCCGTACCCTGTGCTTACTCCATCTAAGCGGAAAAAATGAAAGCGAAATAGCTTTCTGTGGGGGTGTGAAAAAAATGGGGCTGGCTCCCCTTTGCCTCACAAATCTTGTGAAGGGATTGGGCAACTCCCGAGTCTCTATGAGATTTTGCTCCCCACCCATATAACACAGCCCTTTTACATCGTTCCACCCCTGCCTATAACTAGGGGACACTCATGGAACGCCGTTGTGTCTCATATTTAAAAACAAAGTAAAAGCACATTGCTATTTGTTTGTGCCCTTTTGGGTTCTGTTTGGGGGGCCCGACTGATGGATCCCCAAAACCAGCTTTTAAAACGATTTACGCGGGATGAAAAGCGAAGTATGAAATACCAAACGGTTTTTAAACCCTGCAGCTGTTCTGGTTACAAGAAGCTTGTGGAGGGGGTACAGCCTTTCAGATATGCAAAAATTGCAAGTCTGCAGAGTTGACATCCCCCCCCTTTCCCCGCCCCACAAGATTGTCCAGTCTTCAGTAAGGAAGACACCCCCACGGGAATTTTGCCCTACCCCCGGATTTGGAGCTTAAAAAGACGATCAGCCCAAGTTGCAAAAGGTTGATAAAAAAAAACCCCTTTTAAGCACTACATCATTATCAATCCAATATTAAAGATCAGGGGAAAATTAACATCTGGGTTTACCACTCATTCCTAGGTTTAGTCTTAGATGCATGTTCAGCCACACAAAGAAATATTAGAAGAAAAACACAAGTCACAATAATGTCCATAGGAAAAAATATTTTATTTATTAAGAACAGATTCAGTTTGAAAAAGACGTGGAATGTGAAATTTCAGAGTTTTGTTGTCTTGTTGGGAAAGGGCTGAAGGGCTAAATACAATGTGAAACTAAAGCAAAAGTTGTAAACCTAGGGAAGGCTATTTCGTTTCTTAAAAAAAGGAAACAAATATTTATAACTCAAGCATAATACTGTGTTACTTACAAATTGGACAACGAAATTTTAAATAAATATTCATGGTACATAATTACGGCACAAATATGCAGCAATTTGGCAACCTTTTTTTAACCTTTTCTTCCTCATTACAGTGCAAAGGGAAATGACACTGCCTTTAAACAAGCGGTAGCTAAATACATAGCAAAAATTCAATTTTATACAAAACATTTTGCTTAGACTTTGTAAAAAAATCCAACATTGCTCTATGTACACAATCTAGTTAAGAAAATCCATTTTCTGTCTTTTTTCCATGTGTAATTTTTCATTTTTTTTCTATATTAATATTTAAAAAGGTGAATAAGGCTACGGACACACCCCAAATCCAGATACAGTTCTCCACATATTTACAGCATCTTCACTTGGACATAATGGTGCAAATTCCTAAGTCGGGGGACTAAGGATCGGATGATCTCACAAGCAAGGCATTTACAGAAACAAAAAAAATTCCAAACCTGAACCGACTTCTAAACAAAAGGGAACAGATTGAAGATTGTCATTCGGCGTCAGACACAAAACAGACAATAAAGTAAAAGGTTTAACACTATTTGCAGGTTGTTACGTGATGTGATTGGGATTTTCACAGCTTGAATTAAAAGAAGAACATGGTCAAAGGAGTTAAAAAAATAAAACAGTCCTTTCTATAGAGTACATAGGATGACTAAAAAAAAATATAAAAAAATTCAAAAAGGAACATCAGCACAGGATGAGTAATTCCCCCATCAATTTCGTGTACCTACATGGTGAACAATTCTGCGAATCGGACTTCATTGGTAGAAAATAATATTTGTCACAAATGCTAACGAAGATTCACCACCTCGCATTTGCTTAAATGACCACACGACTGTTCTTTCGTGTCAGCGGATTTTCAGGTTCAACAATAAAAAGGATCAATCAACCCTTTGACGGTTTGTCGTCGCAGGTGCTCCTTAGAGTCTCTAGAACCTTTAAATGTTGTTACTAATTTTTTTCTTTCCAATTCAGAGAGCAAAGTGTTACCATAGAAACAGGACTGTGTTGATAATATCTGTTTTGCATAGCACATAAATGTAGGAGAAAGGAAAAAAAAAAAAGACGACAGAAAGAATGAAGGGAAGATGGTGACGGGGGAGTAATAGGTAGAAGAAAGAAAGAACTAGATATTGCGCTCTGTAACCTGCTGAAGTCTAGTAACATTGTTGCATTAAGGCAAAAAGGAAATTCTAATGTAGAGAATGACTGACAAAACATCTTCTCATCTTTGTTCCATGTACGATGCAGTAACACTGATTTCCTGCTATTTTGGGCTTGAACTTCCTAGTCTGCTCTTGTGAGACGCCTCGAGAGGGCTTTGTTATTTTCCTTTTTTTCTCACTATTGTTATTTTTGGACTTCGGTTGTTTTCTTCCCCCCCCCTCAGCCCAGAAGCAGCGTCCGGCTCTGTTCTGTAATGCCAACAGTTAAGCCTCTTGAACTGGATTTCACATCTTCTGGCGGGGCAGGCTGTGCAATATTAAATTATATATTAGTAAAATCTTTTTTTTTTTTCTTACTATATATCCCTTGTGTGCTATACACCTATTAAATAAGTCTTTTTTATTCTTTCCTGCTCTCCATACTAATAATTTATTTTATACCTAAGAACTGTAAAATGTTTGCCATATGTGCTTTTCTTTGAAATAGAGCACCAGCGAAATGCCATGTCAGCTAAGAATCTTATGCTGCACTCCTCCGGGACAGTATGACCACAAAGCAAAAGTGTCTAATCATTCATTCTGTAAGGGCCTGGTAATGTGGCTTTCTCAAAAATATATCAGTGAGGAAAAAAATAATAATTTAAGCGGACATGTGGAATATTTGCTCTGTTAGGACCTCTGGTACTAGAACTCACAGGTCAGATTTGGCTTTCTGCTATTGAAAGCTTTTCCTAGCTGAGGAATAATATGGTCAGTATAGCACCTGAGTCTGTTAATAGAGTCAGTCACAACAGACTAGGAGTTTCATACAACATCCTCTTATTGCCTAGATCTCCAACAGTCTAGCCTCAAAACCACTTACTATTGTCCTTCTCTACCTGCTTTAGCTCGTCTACAAGTCTTCTGCAATTCAGCACATTGCTACTAGACAGAATTCCTTCGGCTGCAGTCGGACTCCACTGCGTTTCATTTGCCTCTCTAAAACTGAGATATCAAAGTGCTTTGCTGCCTAGAAAGGTTTCCGTCCTATGCCTAATTTCTGAGGCAGCAGCATTTAACCGCGTTCAGCAGTTTATCCTATGGACTCCTGGACTTGCCAACAGCCTGACTTCTTTGCTGGAAGGCTCTGTATTAGCAAACACAATTTCCATAATATATTACCCATTCGAGTGTGACTGTGGTAGAAATGGATGGAGCTCGAGTCTACAAAGGTTAATGTTCCATTAGTGATATAGGAGGTGGAGTGAAGGAAGTCTCACGTGAAGGATAGAGTCATCCTGGGCAACAGATAAAATGAAACAGTGATGGACTAAAAAGCAGAAAATGCAGTTTGTGTTTTTTTCAGGATTCTTATACACACACGTTTCTGACAACTCCAGTATGCACTGAGAAAGCGAGTCGAGACTAAATCAGAAGATTGCATTTCAAGATAAATATTTGAAAGCATCTTTAAAATGCCTAAAATGAAAAACGTCGGTGATTCTGTCTATATTAACCTGGTTTCGTAAAGGTTTGATGCCTGGTGCTCATGGCTTAGAAAGAAGGGTGAACATGACCAGGGTATAGCTTTCAGAATGGGTAGTTTGTCATAGTCTTCCAGCTTGCTGTTAGCACTTTTCACAGAAACTATCAGATCCCATAAGCTGCGCAGCTTAAAGAGGCTTTCTCTGAAGAAAGGTTTTCACTTGTGCCTGGTCCCCAATGCAAGTCCATGTTTATGCATAAGGAATCACCAAAAAAAACCCATCAGGAAGCAGACCTTTCTTGTCCTTGATATTGTCATAAGGTACCACCACTATCCTCAGACCTTGTAGTAAATATTTGCTGGACTCTGTGGTGGCATTTCTTGCACAATGTAAACAGGATGTCCATAATCTCCGCTGACCTTCTCGTAATGGGGGCAGAAAACACTGTCTGCAGTCCTTAGAGGGATGATAATGTCACTTGGCTCTGAACCATTATTATTGCCACTGCGCTTTGGTGTGGCTAATGTACTAAGGGACAAAGTTGTTGTATGCTGAGGTGAATGCTTTCTGTGTCGTCTTCTGTATTTCAGTAAAAGCACCACTAAAGTGATGATGATGACGATGAAGATGATGCACCCTGAAGCAATCCCTGCAAATAAGGCTACCTCGGATCCTATGATACTCGTGTGTCCGGAGTTTCTGCCATCTGTGCTAGAACCTGAGGAAAAGAATAAGGCAAACATCAGAATCCATGAAGAAAAGTTTTTTTTTTTTTTTTTTTTTTTTAGGATGATCGTTCCGAATTCTCTGCAAACTATCTACAATGAACGGACTCTCGCCTGAACAAAGCAATTATCCTCCTAGGTAGCAAGTGATCAAAATGAAACAAGACTGTCTCATATTCTTACTTCCATGCTGATGTTCACCAACATTGTTTCCTTTATGGACATCCATCAACCTAGACAGCCAGACTAGGCTAGAAGTCTCTTCTTGTAGAAATTGCTGGATGTCCTGTTACTATATTGCAGAGCAGAAATCCCCAGAGGAGTTGCCCTAACAGTATGAAACAGTATCTTATTGTATTTCCCTGCAAACGCTGATTAACCTGTTTAGTGCCTGAGGGAACTGCAGCCAAGTTCCCTTATCCTGATGCAAGTTCTCCTGATACAGCATTCACTATTGCCGACGTCTATAATGTAGTGTAATTTCATGTACTTAACATTGCAGAGTAAGAACCTATCTACCCTCATGAAAACCAAAGTTAATTTGTGCAACACAGTAGAAATATTAATGATTCAGCTTATGTAATACACAATTAACTAAACAAATGACTGCACATCTGGCAAGCAATAAAAAAGTGTCACATTGAACAGTCTGATATTCTGTGCTCTCAGCACATTATGAATTAATTAGAATAATAAGCACATATAACATAATGAGCACAATGGAGGATATTATGGATGCGCACATGGGGTGCGACTCCTCCCATTTTTCACATCCGAGGGTCATGCCAAATGATACGTTTAAATGAAGATACACAAAGCTTTCTCACATATGCCATCACTGAAGCTAACCTATACTACTATTTTCTATTTTAAAGCAAATAAAATGTAGCTATAAAGTCAAAAGTTCTCAGTAAGGGAATCCATTGTTCAAGAATATATTTCTATGAACAGCAACACATTTATTAACCCTTTGCACTGAGGCATATTGAAAACGTGTGGCTTAATACATACCAAAACATAGGAGTTTAATTTTGACATGTATTTAATATACACAATTATAAACAGTCTTAAATATATCCATGTCATATGTATTAAATGGACCACATTCTGGAGATTTGAAGGATGTGTGACATTTGTCTCTGGATTACTAATGGTAAAAGCTATTAAGTTCAAAACTGAACTCATGTTGGGATAATACTATTTAATATAATATAGAACAGTAGAATCCAGTGGGATAGAACACAAAAAGCATGTACATTCACACAAGTATGCAGAAAATGGCAATAGATACATAGCCAGCTAGATCTTAACATACCATAGCTGAATGGGCTACTAATACTTACTTGCAGGGCTATTGACAAATGGACTAGTGGTTGAACTCTTCCCATTTGAACCTGGCTCTATGTCTGGGTGTCTAGATGGACCTGCATCCCGATTGGGACCTGGAGAGTCAGGATCTAAAATTATATAACGTATAGTTTTATTATACCAGAAAACAAAAGCACACAACAAATCAAGGAAAGGAACGAAGCAAGACCACAAAGTAACAGGAAACAAAGAGGCATTTAGATAATAGCAAAAAAAATCCTGTTAAGATATCAGGCAATACAAGTTATTTTAGACGCCGAGATTGTAAGGCCATCTGCAGAAACTATAGGGATTCTCACAGTTGGCAAGCAAAGCTCCACAAATGACATTTTAATTTAACAGAGTGAGTTGATTGACTACTAAACCAAGTTCTAATTAGAAATATTATTCATTCTTGACACATAATCGGTTATCTATATGTGAAGGCACAATCCTATATAGATTATATGGTAAATAAAGAGGCTGAAATAATATTTACTGTAAGCAAAGAGCAAATAAGCATTATTAATATTCATCTATGTTTCTGCATGCCTAAGGAATGGCTTAAATAGTATAACATCTGTCTACATCTTCATGATCGAGCACTCTCTAAATAACACTAGTGGTATGACTGCATACCACCAAAGAGGGGATGGATCTTCAGCTGTGTTACTGAATCGTAGCATTTAAGATTCCATTAGTTTAGTTTTTCTGCCATATTTACTTAGAGGGGTGATCCCAGGAATAACAATGATCACCTATCCACAGGAAAGCTGTTATGTATGATTGGTTTGGCTATTTTCAGTAGTCCCATAGACACTGAATAGCGCTGCAATGTGCATGTGACCGCCACTCCATTCCGACGGAGGCTTGACCGCCACTCCATTCCGACGGAGGCTTCACCGCCACTCCATTCCGACGGAGGCTTCACCGCCACTCCATTCCGACGGAGGCTTCACCGCCACTCCATTCCGACGGAGGCTTCACCGCCACTCCATTCCGACGGAGGCTTCACCGCCACTCCATTCCGACGGAGGCTTCACCGCCACTCCATTCCGACGGAGGCTTCACCGCCACTCCATTCCGACGGAGGCTTCACCGCCACTCCATTCGACGGAGGCTTCACCGCCACTCGATTCCGACGGAGGCTTACCGCCACTCCATTTCCGACGGAGGCTTCACCGCCACTCCATTCCGACGGAGGCTTCACCGCCACTCCATTCCGACGGAGGCTTGACCGCCACTCCATTCCGACGGAGGCTTCACCGCCACTCCATTCCTACCCATTGGTGAGGGTCCAGCAGTTGGATCCCCACTGATAATACACTTATCAGCTAACCTTTGACAGTAGGTGAAAATGTCATTGGTGCAAAGACCCCTATAATAAATAAATATTGCTCAACGTCAAGCCTAGACCTACAGGAAGTCTTAACAGAACTGCAGCTAAAAGTCCACCACATATGTTGAAATTGGGAATATGGCAATCACCTGTTTGTCCATATGAATAATTATCAGATGCCTTAGTAAAATAATGGTAGCATTGAGAGTAATTAAGTATAATCTGAACTATTAGTATAGTAGAACAATTTTATTACACCCAACGAAACAGCCGTTATTATAACTGGCTGTATACATATAAAACCACTTCCTATACATTTTCATTGCCCAGGACTAATTGTTTTATTCCCATAGACTTTAATGCACATACCATAGTGAAGGGTAGGTACAAAAAGTCTCTCACTACAATGAGTTATGCAGATAGCCCATTGATTTGAACAGACACTCTAATACTTATTTTCTCCTGAGATGGCGCTGCAGGCAAACTGACCACTCTCAGTCTCCTCACAGACTACAGCTAATTGCTTCAGGTCTCACCAGAGAGACAGTCATCACCTAAAAAGAAAAGGATTGGCCATAGTAAAGGACCTATCTCTTGGTCAAGATGTAAATGCCTCTGTCTATGGCCATCTGCCTAAGGTTAGTGTGCAGAATTAATGCTTCTTGGGTGAGCAACTTTTTAAACAAGAGGGACAGATTCCATAAAAAAAAAAAAAAAAAACTAGATTAAAAAGATTCAACCTGAAATGAAAGGAAAAAAAAAGGCTGCCATTAGGATAAGTTTCTCACCTTGCCCAACCTTCATAAGGATCTTCATGGCTTTAGTTACACATACACCTCCTTGCTGGTTATCCACGCCCTCCAAAGAGCCATTTGATGTAGCTGTAGAGCAAACAGGTGTAAAAATGGTTAAAAGGCATTCTGTATTGTATACATTACACAGATGTACAGTCTGTTAATTGTCTACATTGCAGTGCTAACTAATGACCATTTGAGCACGGAGTCACAAAACACTGTAAATTCTAATCTGGGGGCTTTGAAGGCTCCCACCTGGATTTGCTGATTTAAAGTGTTTTCCCACATTTGTGCCATTTATTATATTGTATAAATAAGATCAGGAAATTGCATGCATGGTGTAATGTATCAGTTAATTGTTGCCATTAAGAATAGTTAGCTGGTTCCTGTCAAACCAATCACAGAACATTTCATCATATGATCTTGTTTTCAAAACAAAATATAGGATATATGAGTTTGATTAACACAATCGGTCAAGGTCTTATGGCCACAAGGGCAGATATATTATATATCAAAGGGTTTCCAGCAAACTAAAAAAATGTTGTAAACTTTTTTTTTTAAGAAGGTAAAGCTGGCCACAGACATGTGCTAGCTGTTTGCTAATAGCCATTGGTGTAACCATCCCCCACACACATTAATGTTCAGCTTGGCTGAACTTTTTATGTTACTGTCATATTATTTCAATACAGAGATGAAAATAGTAATAATGATCT
The DNA here is from genome assembly GCA_025379985.1 of Phyllomedusa bahiana. Lineage (NCBI taxonomy): Eukaryota > Metazoa > Chordata > Amphibia > Anura > Hylidae > Phyllomedusa > Phyllomedusa bahiana. The sequence goes on along the minus strand of JAODAL010014498.1, from coordinate 76,898 downwards.
TGATGATTGTACAAACTGAAATCAAACCTAAACCGTATGTCAACTATTGGGAATAGTGTTTAGGCTATCCATGAAACCCTATCGACAGATTTTTTAATAAATTCCTATATGACACAGAGGAGCGAAATTCAGTTTTCAGCTTCTTGTAAGTGTTTTATTGTCACAGCAAAGCAGCATGGGGGGTATCATGTAGCAATAATAAGCAGATCTATGAACACACTACTGGGGTGAAATAGAAAACTTAGTAGAAGCAGCAGTATCAGTCTTCACGTCTGTCTGCAGCAGCAACTTCACCCTCCTCCTCCCCTCTCCATAGATTATGTGCAGCAGCTATAACCCGATTCACTTTATTGACCCGAATATAGTCTCCTTTCTGCCTCATTTGTATGTATTTATTAGTAAATTCAGAATAAACAGAGGAGGAAACTAAGTAGAAAGAGGTATTTTTTGAGTAATAAGATATATTACTAAGATTTGTAACTTTGCTTGTACTACAGATTTATGAAACGTTGCATATAATAGACGGTGCTCTTCAAGAAAGGTCTGTGATTATAACTAGAATTCATATTTCTCCACACACAATACTTTGGATCTAAAGAAAGACACTTCACATCCACTAATTGTCCAGACACTACAGAATGCTTGTACCACCCATCCATCTATTGTACACTACCTATCACCATACCCATAAATCTTTCTTGAACTTGTTTATTGTACAAGGTACATATATAGACAAGTCTACATAGGGTTTGCCTTTTTTCATTAACACAGTCATTCCAATGCACTCCTACGATGCCTCACTCTTAAACTATCTCAAACCTATTCTTATTCCAAGCCCTTCTTTATGGAAAGGAAAAAAAAAAACGATAGTAATTTAATCTATGAGTACATCTGACAGCGTGACACTAGAACACAAGACACACAAAATAATGGAGACATAGTTTTTTTTTTAGCGGAAACAAAAATCAATAGCAAGCAGCAGCCCTAGACATAAATCAAATGTGTCTTTGATAAAACTGTTTTTTTACAACCTATTTGCCGATGTACTGGCAAGCGAGAGAGGAGAAATAGGTGCAGAGAGACTAAAAGCTGCGCTGGAGCTGTGCTGAAGCATTTTTTTTTTTTTTTAATTGTAATGAAAGCTGCAGGGTGCCCCTGTCCTTTGTCGGCCACAAAATGTATTTACTATTGAAAAGAGCCTTGCATCTTCTGTTGGCCTGTCAATCACATAACACATGAAGACTGACTGGATAGCAAGTGCACAGCATAAGAGTAGTTCATAAAACCCAGTATTTTGTAACAAATGGAACATACCTGTAGCATACTTGATTATAAGAGGCGTCAGGATCTAATTCCTGCTAGAAGCCTCATGTAATAGAATGCCAACATAAATCTGACTCAAGCAAGCATTTCTCTATATTCTTCTTTGGAGCTATAAGCCGTTTCATCATTAATAAGGGTGCACACTATTTTAGTATTACTATTTTTTTAATGCTGCATTTCACATAGGCCTTTGTGTCAAGTCATTTTGTATGTCACAGTCTTTTTGCCTGATCTCTAGGAGGTTCCGAAAATAGCTCTGGGCACTGCAAAGCTCATCTTCAAAATGAAGCGTTATCTGGTAGCATAGCAAAAGGCCAAAGCCACATTACACCCTTAATTAAAACTGACTACTTGTAACAACCTCTATAGGGAAATTCAGAACACCAGCAATTGGGATGAATTCCTTTGCTTCCTATTCAAAGCACAATAAAGGCTTTTTATTAAGCAAACACATGAAATGACTGGAAGGCCTTCCTGATATTGAAGGGGTATTCTCTGTGGCCATTTTGTATTCTAAGCAGATGACAATGACATTTAAAGCAAACCCTTTAAATCGAATAGTAAAATCACCATAGAAACCACCAAAGAGAGCAGCTATCAGGCGACCATATTTACATTTCAGACATTACAATGTTAATAAAAAGGTATCAAAAGTCACTCCTTGCCTGAGGTGCTATGAAAACATTGCATTTCATTTAGATTTTTCAGCCACCAAAACGTAACTTTGCTTTCTAAATCTTTTTGTTTCCTAAATCAGTCTGATGAGGGATATTCTATGCCTAAGGTCGAAATCACATTTGAAATCATAAAAGCCTTTAAAAAGACTTACAATTTCTCGATACTTTTTTTTTCTAATTAAAATCAGATACTGCTACATTTTCTTTTTTTCTATTTTTTTTATTTTCTGATTGTAGATTTTTTTTATTCTATTTTCTGTACATGATTATGGGCGCAGCTTTCTTTTCTATGCTACTGCTGGGTAGCATTCAGGGATCTGCTCAACAGGAACCACATGGATCATAGGAACCTGCAGTCTAGTACTGACTCATTGACATCTATGGGGGAGTGTTGTGAGAATGCTCTGTGGCTTGGGGAGAAGCTGTTTAGTAGGGAGGGGGAGCTGTAATTATCTATTGCAAATGGTGGATCCTGTGCTATTTATCCACCAGGTTTATGAATCCCTTAATAGGACTGCTGGAAAGTGATCTTTACAGAACACATAGTGCCTTATGTATGAAAACTGTCTAGCAGTAAGGGGCCGTTCACACAGCACAGTGGGATTATCCGACCGGTATTTGCACTGTTTTGCGGCCATGCACACGGCCGCCAGGGTACGGATTTTCTCCGCTGTTTGTGGAGAAAAGCCCTCCCCCCTCGCATTAAGATTCTCATTGTCCGCTTGAAAACCCGACGGAAGAATGAATATGTTCAATGTTTTTTGGACCACCGGCGGTCTGGAAAACTGCCCGGCGGAAAACCTGTACAGTGGGGATTGCTGCAGAGGTTTTCCATAGAGGTCCGTTTAAAAATTTGTCAGCCAGTATACAAAACCGAAAACCGTCTGTAAAAGCGGCTGAAAACCTGTGCAGTAAGGACAAGCCCTAAGATTGTCTTTGTTGCCCACAGCAACCAATCAGTGCTCAGCTTTTATTTCATATAGGGCTAAGGAAAAATAAAAGCTGAGCTCGGATTGGTTGCTATGGGCAACAAAGACAGTCTTACTGCTAGGTAGTTTCATGCATAAGGCCCAAAGTGTCAGCCTATATGGAGTCTAGATAGATATAAATGTAACAAAAAAAACTCACCAACTTTTTAAAAATATGATTAGCATAAAAGCTCATGTAAAAATGTGATTTCCTCATGACACATTCTTTAACACTTTTACAAAACCTTCACAGTATATATATATATATATATATATATAAAATATATATATATATATATATATAAAAATATATAATAATATAAATAAATCAAACAGAATTCTAGCGAGTTTTTTTTTTCTATATAGATTGCTTTGTTCATGTTGCACTAATCCTGATTTACAGCCTTTATTATAGTCCACAGTGGTATTCCCAGATCTGTCGGTTGCTATTGGAAACAGTCACTATGGCAACAGATGCTTCTGTATAGAAGAATAGACTCTTATGAAAATACTAAGGGATATCCCAACAGGTTTATATCCAAGTAGTAGATGTGAATCAACTGATGAGCTTTAAATATAAGGTATTGAGTTGTGAATCTTGAGTAAAGGAAAAGTAGTATTTTTGCTTTGTACTCTTTTAAAAACATTTTCCATGATTTTCTGTTGCACATTTAATGGATTTTGTTTTCAATTCAGATGTTAGTTAAATGCCTAAAACTTGTCAGAAAGCTCATTTAAAGCTAAAATGAATTAGTCATTTGTGTTGATGCAGCAGCAGCTTGTGGTGAGGCACAGTAATGAGGCACGTCAGAATGAAATGCTTCTTGAGAGCAGCCATATTAATTCTTCAATGACTGATATCTCAGTGCTCTCAATAGCTTTCCCTCAAAAAAGGCTTTAATAACACATTAAGAGGAGATTTGCCCAATTTGTGCTATGGTTTCACTGGACTGGGCTTTTTGTCTCCATAATAAAATCACAACATTAATTTCCTGCCATTTAAAAGGGAATTAATATTCCAAACTCTTTGTTTTTACAAATGCTATAGCTAAAAACTTTAAGAGCTGAGGCAAAATGGAATGTGCAATTTCTAATGCCCGAGGCTTTAAGCTGTTCCTACTTTAAGAGCATTTGCTCCAATTATTTTATCATTTGCTCTTGGCTTTTGTTGTCCTAGGAACAAAGTGCTACTGAATTTTTAATTTATAAAGCATGGCGTGAATGCTAACATGAAGAAATGTTAGATCTCAAATCTGAAGCCCAGTGCTTCTTAATAAAGGTAATGCTGCCTACTTTTCTCATTAGGACTTCTCTTTAAGAACCACAGGATGACGTGAATATGAAATAGATGTGCGATACGTCTTTACTACATTCGGGCAGGCTTGCCTGTATCATTTAGCCTACCCTAGCTGACTTATCACAGGATTGATTGCCCTAGACGAGGACAGTGAAATGACTGACAACTGCTCCGCCAAGGACTGGACAGTGTTCTACAACAGGTGTGTTGTTCGTCTTAACATATGGCAAAAAGTTTGCCCACTGGTTATACTTGCCCCCTGCTGACAATGAGAAGGTTGAGTGTTTCCCAGCATCTGGCATCAACACGGATGCCAACAGATCAAACAGCTAGAACAAGAGACTAGTTTTTTTAGGGCCCCGGTCTGAGTTAAAGTGGCCCTAAATGGACAGATGTGTCAGAGTTTGCCCATACATTACTGCAATGTGTATAGGAAGCTTCAGATGAAATAAGCTGCTCTAACCAGCCACTGACACTTCCAAGTAAAAAATCCTATTCAACTGTGTTAATTGTAGTGTTCCTGGAAACCATATATATGTTGTCTATTTTCAACCTATATACCCTAGGAATTATATAACTATTATATAATTCTGATATGCAGATACCTATAAACCCTCCCAGTATGGACCTGTCCATTTAGGATATAAGAGTAGAATTCAACATCTCAAGAACTTCTCAGGCTGTGTCCACACAGCAAGGACAAAATACAGGTTGGATTCTAAATCAGAATCCAACCAAAAATTTAATTTTTGGAGACCATTTTTTTGGGGGGTTTTTTAGACTCAAAAACTTTTGGAATAAAATTTTTTCCACTGTAAATCTGGCAGAAGAATGTACATTTTTTTAAGTTTTTGAAATTCAATGTCAGAAAATCCAGACTACAGCTCAGATTTTCTCTTATTAGGGGGATGTTTACAGTCAGATTTGCACCGGTTTTAAAATTCGAAATCTGTGTCAAAATTCGACTATAAAACTATGCCGGTTCCACAGGCCTTTAGTATGGGCATCTCCATTCAGGATGTAATGGAGTCTAAGGGCATGTCCCCACTGCGCGGATTTTTGGCCGTTTTTTCAAGCGGCTTGCGGTTTTGTAGATCGCCGAAAAATACATCCGAAAATGAGAACAATGGTGCTCTATGGAAAACCCGTGCAGCAGGGTTTTCCGCCCGGCGGTTTTTCCGCCCGCGAGCCGCTCAAAAATCATGACATGTTCTTTTCTTCGTCATTTTCCCGGGACGGAATATGAAACCTCAAAAGGGGGGGAGAGGGGTGTTCTCCGTCACGGGGAAAAAAAACCCCCCCCCCCCCCCCTCGCGGCCGTGGGGTCGGCCACAAAACCGGACAAATACCGGCCGGATAAACCGACCGGTATTTTTTCCCCCTTTCAGTTGGGAAAGCACCCCCAATTTAAAAAAACATCTAAGAACCCCTGATAGGGCTTTTTCCATACGGGGATACCAGAATTTAATTCTGATCTGTAGATGTCTATAGAACATCTCAGTATGGAGTAAGAGTCTAATTTTGAATTCAGCTCTAAAGAACCTCCATATAGGGTTGTCCATTCAAATAAATGGATTAGATAATGAACAAACAGAATTAAAGAACCTTTAGTGTGGTCTATGTAACCTCTCAGTATGGGCTTCTCCATATAGGGCATAAGAGTCTAATTGTGATATTTAGACATTCACAGAACCTCTCAGTATAGGCTTGTCCATTCAGGACATTACAGAGACTAATTCTGACATGTAGACATCTATAAAACCATCTTAGCATGGACCTGTCCATATATGAGCTCTATAAGCCATCAGTTCTAGGGTTGATCATACAACAGTATAATCATTGGGGTAACCTTCAAGCTGCTGAGCACTATATTTGCTGGCAATGTGAAGAATGGCTTAGAAATCAATGGATGCCGCCCTGCTACTTTTCAAGCTCTTTAGGCCCCGTTCACACGGCTTATTTCGGACGATTTGCCGACGGATTGACGATCGTCAATCCGTCGGCAAATCCGTCCAAAATAAGTCACAGCCTATTTTCTATTGATTTCAATAGAAAATACGGCGCGTCGTTCACAACGACGCGAAACTCCGTTCCGGATTGCCGCCGCGGATTGACGACGGCAATCCGGACGGAAAAACAATTGACATGTCAATTATTTCCGGACGGATTCACCACCTACAATGATTGTAGATGGTGAATCCGTCGGGAAATCAGTTTACAAATACGTGCCACACTTAGTGGCACTTATTTTGCAACTGATTTTCAAACTGATTTCAGAACGTATTTACAACGGATTTCCGTTGTAAATACGTTCTGAAATAAGCCGTGTGAACGAGGCCTTAGACACATTTATGGCTCGAGTCGGTCTGACTATTTACTGTATCTGTCTATATATCCATCCCATTTAGTGTTGGAAATGCTAACTCAAATTGAAAAGCTATTGAATCAGCAGCTAAAACAGAAACAGCAGGCACAATCTGTTTCTGGCTATGATTTTTATACAGTCCCCATGGAAGGGAAGTAATATTACATTTTAATATGTCTTCATTTGATCGTTATTACCCTCCCTCCCAGGAGACTAAGCTGCTGCATAGATCTTGGCTGATTCTGGCCTATCAAGACAGTAACACTGCACTAATCACATAGAGCACTGAGCTGGCAGGGTTTTTTGCTTCTACATGTATTTTTACTGATCTGTTCTTTCGAAAATGCAGTAATAACAGCCAAAATCCATCCTTTGCAGCGATTGTCGCATTGAAGATAGCGGAAGACAGAGGATCTGTTTGGTAATTACCGTCTATAATGTCGTTTTTCCTGCATTCTGCTCACGCGATGCGGTAATTTAATCATAGCGCCAGATGAATTACCTGAGAGTTTTTAAAGCCTAGTTAAACGAATATTCATTTCTCCAGTCATATATCCGTTTGGGCTTTGCAAGAGAGGAAGGCAAGTGCAATAAACATCCCTCGTCTCTGTAAAAAAAAAAAAAATCTATTCTACTCAGTAAAACAGAAAAAAAAAAAAGCGAAAGCCTTTAGAATCAGGCATTATTAGGAAGCAATCCTTATTGCGAGCTGTACTTGATCTAATGTCTGCTTCACGGGATTATCAAGCTCACAGCTCTTTTATCAAAGAAAATCCTTTGGCGGCAGGACCATGCGAGCACGCTCTGGCTCTTTTCATTTGCCTGCCTTATAGTGCATTCTGCTGGACTGTCTGACATTATACTGTCTGTGACCAGCCAACATCAAGAGCTAATGCAGTGTCACCGTGTCATTAAGCTGATCATGCATGTATGGAATCCATGCCTCTAGATTTATAGCCTTATGTATACAGCAGCAGTAAGCTTCTCTCCCCTGGAAGCCAGACTTTGCTAAGGGTCGACACTGTTTTTTATGGCAATATCCTCTAGTATTAAAAGAAAGAGAGAATGATCCCTTGCTAGTAAGGAATTATTCTAAGGAGACTTAGCTGAAGCTGACATAGAACTCCCAGCAGTCAAAGTAATGTTAAAACGCAGAAATGTAAAAAGCAGCCAGCACTCAGACAGAGAATTATGTGTCACATTACTGAAGAGACTGAAGCAACACAAAGAGGTAAGTAAAGCACAATTATAATACATAGACACTTTAGGGCAGCTATACAGACACTATATAATAGAATAGGGCCTGCTGCTTCAATGGTACATACAATGGCAACCAGTGATGCTTAAAGGGGTTTTCTCACTTCAAGGATTGCTTTTTATGTTAAAGATCTTGCAAAAACAAGTCACTTTGCAATATATGTCCATTAACAGTGTCCTATCTATTCCTATATATCCCCTCTTGTATGTGCTGCATCAGCTCCTCAGGACGCTATAGACCTGTTTGATCTATCCTGATAGGCGGCCAGCACTGGTTGCTATAGCTACAGACCTGGCTTCTACTGCAGCCTAGTAGAAGCCAGTAAACACCCCCTGAATTCAAAATGAAACCAAGAAAACAGGACTGAGGTAAGAGGAATCAACGTAGTGAGACAGCCCCTTTAAAGAGGACCTGTAGCTATACCTGATATGTCTGTTTCAGTTACTACTTGTGCTCTCTGTGAAATTACAGGTCTTAAGCATCTTCTCTTATAAGTCTGTGTTGTGCTATTCCATCTAGAAATATATTTCTGAATCAGTCAAATGGGTGTAACCATTTGAGTTTTCAAAGGGGTGTGTCCCTGCGCAGACTGTCAGCACTGATCAGACAATGCCAGACTGGCACACTGCCAGTTGGTAACACCCAGCTGACAGATTGGTATTGAATTTCTAGGACGAATAACAGGGAAACCAGACAACTTATGTTTCTAAAGAAAGATGCTCCGGCATTTATATTTCAAACACAAGTGTTTACTATGGCAGACATGTCATGAATGGCCAGAGGTCCTCTGTAACACAATAGGGTCTATATCTTGAACAGTACATACAATAGCAGCATTCACTGTGCAATTCCATATGCTGTTACTAAAAGCATGTTGCCCAGTTTATTTCTATTGTATCCAGCTCTATAGAGCAAACATTGATGTATACCACCAGATTAGGCCATGTCTATACAGCACTGGTTTTTGGTCAGATTTTTAAGCGGATTCAGCATGTTGAATCTGCAAAAATCCGACTGTAAACCAATGTCCATAGACTTCAATAGAAAATCCGCGCTATAGTCTCCACAGCTCAGATTTTCTATTGTCGGATTTCTAAACCGCCGGTTTATTGAACATGTTCTATACTCCGTCATATTATGGCGGATTATAGAATGAGTTCAATGTATTAGGGCCGGATGAAATCCAAAAAACGATCGCAAAAGTCGTGACAAAAACCACGGTACGACGATGTTAAAATGACGTCGGGTTTCCAACGTCATTTTAACGTTGCCGTGTAGATACAGCATTAGAAGCCAAAATTACATTTAGATTTGGTTGGGGAATGGACATCTATTGACATTTTTACTATATAGGCCAGAAGGTTTCCCACCACCTATGGTAAACAAGTATTGCTAACATGATGTGGAAATAACTATAGTGAAATAGAGGGTAAAATTTTTTTTAAAAAAACATCTCTATTATTCTGATACCTTAAAAGGAAAGCTATCATGCATACTATATACATATTTTATATATAGGGAAACCACTGTACAGTGCAGTGATTTAATTGTGATGGCTTTAGGAGCCAAGTTGAGGAAGAAAAACATTTATTTTCCTTCCTTTCGAAAGGGAATGAAAAAAGCCATCAGATGATAATCAAACAAATATCTGTGGGTCATAACCCAACTACCAGGAATACATTATAGTTTGTGAGCCTCTCTTCAGAGAAATTTCCCTTTCAAAGCAAAACGTGCACTGAAATCCCATTCAATTAGGCAAATAAATGTAATACTATAGAGTCATGAAAGGAAAGGCTGCTGTGGTAATCATGGAGAGGGAATGTATTATCGCGCTAATGCAGAGAGACATTAGCCATGGCATAATGCACCAAGTTATGCAATGTATACATGGGCTGGGGGTACTATCAGAAATGATATTAGCCAAGGCAGGCTGCAATGATCATCCATCAAGTCAATGACCTCTGGATTTTAATATACAATAACAAAATATTGACTTTACAGCATCTATCCACCATTGGATACTATTTATCTATAGAATAAACCTTCCTACATATAGTGCATTACCTTTCCTTTACAGATCTATAGCAATAACCAGTCTTGTAATCCAGAGCTGCATTCACATTGCTGCTAGTTTCAGAGTTAGTGTCTGGTGTAAAAACCTCACCAGAGCAAAGCAGTACAAGAAAGTAATATAACATTTATAATGATGAATACTAACTCAACTTTATCTTGATGAACTATGTGAAATGCTGTTCAAAAGTGGGCATGTCCTCTAAGCCTCAAAGGAAATGTCCACTTTCAAACACCATTTTATAAAGAATTAACCAAGATAAAAAGTTGAGCAATTATCTTTAAAAAAGTGTCGAACTCAAGACCCACAACCTGGAACGTCATTTTAGGTGGCCTGCAAAAGCTTAGACACAGTGAACAGGAATGGACCAAGATCCAGACACAGAAGGACCAGCTCTCCACTTGCCCTGAAGGAAGCAGCTAGTGCTTGACAGAAGCGGCACCAGCACAGACACTACACTTGTACCAGCACAGAGAGTGGGTGCCATCTTGGATTCAGAGCTCTGATGTGTGCCTCCACATTGTTCTGTTCAACAACTGACAGGTGGTGGCACAGCTCTGACAGCCCCACCAAGGTACCTTAGACACCCTTTAAGGTAGGAAGCTTGATGCTAAAGACGTGGAATAGACTAGGTGTAACACAACCTTGAAGGAACATCTTGGCCTTTTACTGACTATTGGGCACAATGCACCACTTTTGAGTACAACCATGCTGATGTGGCCCTCTGTGAAAATGAATGACACCTCTGCTCTAAGAGCACTAAAGCAAAAGTCCACAGTTCCTAAATGTGCATTTTGTAGACAGAGCTGCTAATATCATCCAGGGTGAAGTAAAATTATCACTGGACATCCTACCAATAATACCAGTGAGTACTGTCATCAATCTTCCTCTGAAATGGGAATAATTCAGCAAATACAGATGAGACAAACTTATCTTTAATCCCCCTTTAAGATATGTTTTGCAATGAATTTCTTTCACAGTGGAGAACAAGGACAGCAAGTTCTAGGCATTCATTTTTAATATTCTACGTTTTCTATTTGATGCTGATTTTTTTATGAACAGAAAAGTACATCGTTTTCCAGTTTTGACACAGAAAAAAAAAACTGAACTAAGACAGATCTGAATACCTGGTGCATCGTATGTGCTCCCAGAATGTCAATGGCAGGAGTTTATGAATATTCCTTAGTGCAACCCTATATCTCCCCCATTAACTGTAATAGGAGCTGGTATGGGTTATTTTCATGGGGAAGCATTGCAGAAAGTTCTAATTTGTGGCTCCTCCTTTGCCCGTCATAAACATTTGCAAGAGCACCAATATAATTGCATCTTATACCGGCCTTTCAATAGCTACTAGGAACACTTTAAGTCTGAGTGGCTTGAATTAATGAGAAGAGATTTCACAAGCCACAGCTGTCTTTGTAAAGCACAGTTCACTGCCATCCTTGCCGATAGCAAAGAAAAAGAAAGAGTGACAAGGACACAAGTACCTTCCCAGGCCAGAGCCCAATACGCCTGCATTTTCTCAAGAAGATCAAATAGTCCTGGCAGTAATAAATTGTCTCTCCTCTCATGGCAGACGAGGGGGGCGGTTACTTTAGTGAAGCACATCGTATACGATACAAGCGAGCAGTGCCCTATTGCTATATCCCTCCATATGTATAAACTGCACCGTATATGGGCCTGCTATAGAGCCAAGACCTAAACTGTGATGGTAGGCCTCAGAACTCTGCTAAATTAGAGCGGAAATATTTTTATGACTCAACTACAAGCTCATTTTCTGACTTCAACCCGATTGACTCCGAAGGGCATTCTCAGCAATACAGGCTAAACCATATTAGAATTTATATTTACTTTTATGTTCTTGGCCTTTCTCAAGTAAGACTGGAGGGCTGGCATTAAAATGATGGGCGGAACGATAAAAGGAGCAATTAATGGTAATTTGTAAACGCGGGAACATCTTGGGGACTGTGGGTGACAACTGGAAGGCACAAGAGGTGTGAAGAGACTGGGACAATGTCCTAGACAATATGGTGGTGATGCAGCCTAGGTGATTTAACCCATCCCGTGCTTTACATAGCACTGCTCTTACCGTAATTACACCGATCAAATGTTTGGTGAAAAATAAAAACAAGCTCTCGACAAGTCAGTTTGAGCTAATCATCTGAAATCCCTGGCCAACAAAGGGTCATGGTACGGGAAGATACACACGCTTGCTCTACTGGCACTAATTGCATGCAATGATATTAATGACCCAGTAATTGCGTTACAAGTGGCACTGAAGTGGAAAACATCATTTGGAGGCCGAGTTCATCTCTTGGTGGTGAGATTTTACCACTGACTGAGTTAATGCCAACTGACAGGTTGGAATATAACACTACAGATTAGAAAACACTCGGCTCTCATTGTATAATTGCTGCGATGGATGGGGCGCCATTTACTCTGCCTAGTGGTAACCCAATAAACGGCATGGACAGACTCTGCCCTCTTGGTGAACCTTATTCCTTAGTGGCGATCTGCTCCATACAATAGACAATCTAAAGCAATTTTCTACATGCTTGGGCTAATAAAAAATAATGTATCTCTTGCTTTTACAAAGAACTTGAGAATGTGCAAACCACAATATCGCTCTATCTACAGGAAGAGCCTTTAAAAAAAAATGTGGTCATCACTCGGCTAAAGACGGAATATAAAGCTGGCCATACACATTAGACAACATTAAACAGGAATAGCTGATCATCTAAGGCAGAGTTTTTTGGCACGAGTCTTGCAGCAGTATTTGTAAGCCAAAAACAGGAATGGTCCAAAAACACAGAAAAATATATAAGGAAAGGCTTGTATCTTTCAGTGTAGACTCCACTCCTGTTTTTGGTTTACTAATACTGCTGCAAAATATGCATTAAAAAGCACCATGTGAACCCAGCCTATTGTATATGAAGGGCCAGCTTTACGAACAAAAACAGGTAATATAGTGCCCCTACTGCTGTAAAGTGACGTGCTGCAAAAACTAAAAACCTTGTACAAAGAAGTTTGTTTTTTTTTTATTTTAGTGTTCAATTCATGTTTCCCTTTCTCATTTTGATTACCAACATTACAAATGTTCACGGTGAATTTCAACTTGAGCTATCAATGGCTGCAAATTATATGTCATTTTTCTAAGAAACTCTAAAAAGAATGGGTACAATTGTGTGCTGTATAAGAGCTGCTTTCTCGCTCAGGAGTGATCATTTTCACCTCCGAGCAGCAGCCACAGCTTCCACTCCGTGTCTGCACTTAAGACATTGTTTTGGAGGTCTGTAGCTGCAAATGGAAACTATGAGAACTGGCCTGAAAACTACAATGGAGTCGAGGGGAGATTACCAGACATTCATAATGCTCATAATGGCTTTTAGGAATACTTCCCTTGCCTATGATCATCCAGGTGATGTATGTTTTATTCTGAGATTCTGTTTTATTCTACTACAGCACCTTCAAGTGAATGAAGTCTGCAAGCTAAAAAAATAAGAGCAGACCGAGTGCGGGCCCTAACTGGCCTTAATACCTGTACTAATATTACTTAAATTGATGAGGGTTAAAAGATGCACAGGGAGCATAAGGCGGAGTCACACGTTGCATTTCAAATAGAACAAAAAAACACATTAAAGGGTATAGTCACACGGCATATTTGCGTTCTGTACTACAGAGTGTAATTTGCCGAAGTACGCCCCGCAAATACAGTACAATCGTTTACTCATTGAGTTCTGTGTAAAATCATGATCGTATTTCTCGGCACATAATGTACGCCCGTAAAAAGAAGTGACCTATTACTTCTTTCAGGTAAGCTACGCACCAAAAAATACACATGTATAGAAGGCAGAAAGCTGCCTCAGGCCGTTGCGCATTCAGAGAATGCGCTTGCAAGCAACAGCACTAATAAAGCCGTACTGAGGCGCAAACATGTGCGTACCGCAATACACCTTGTGAACATATCCCAAAAAAATACCTTTATAAATATCCCAAATGTCACCTTAGTTTTCCAAATTTGAGCTCATTCTAAAATTACATGTGCTTTTACTGCATGCATTTTGATGTGTTTTTAATGCATGTGTTTTATTGCATTTTAGATACATTTTAACACAAAAAAATGCAATTGTGAATCCAAGCTAAAATTACCAGTAGATCACTATGACCTGTGTGGGTTGGCTGGGCGGGCTCTTTTAGGTCATCCTAGCAACCAGGCCCATTGCCTGATCTGCTGGCTATAAGTATCCTTTCCAACCATCTCATTAGTATTCTGGGAGATTTTTAGCCCTCCCGGGAATGCCCATATCTCACTCAGAAATCCATATCCTCCATTCAGGAATGCCCTTGTTTTATCAGGGAGTGCCCATTTTAGGTAGAATTAGCAAAAGCACCACCCTTTTCATGTAATGTATTCCAGGAGAGTTGGCAAGTATGACTAAGTCTAGGTCTATTAAGTAAATATGCTAAGGTTTCATATGTTACTCCCAAGCATTTTTTTTTGTGTTTAACTGCATCAATCTGCATGCATTTTTTAATGTAGATAGTTTTGTAATTAAAGGGGTTTTCTCACCACAATGATTAGCGTTAATCATGCAGGAAACCCTAAATAAAGACCATTACCAAATACATTGCGGTTTTTGATTTTGCTTTGTTCAGGAACTAAAGGAGATTTTGTGTACAAAAGTTACTCTAGGTTACCGACCATCTCTTTGCTCTCATTGCTCCAGCTGAGTGTTATCTCCAGCACAGGAGCTTGTTTATTTAAGTTAATGACAAACTTTAATCTTTTATAGCTCTGTAGCTTTGTGCACTACAGTCTATAAACCTCCAGCAGAGATACACATGCAAGTTGATTCAGCTCACCGCTATAAGGATTGCACGGATCCTGCAGGCAAGGAGGAATGCAGGCAACAAGGAAGAGGAAATTATCCAGCAATCCAATGGCCGAGGTAAAAGTAAAAATAACAAACTTTATTTCAGCATGAGTAAAAAGAACAAGACAGCATGCCCAGGTAATAGAATAGGCGACGCGTTTCGGGGTATCACCCCTTCATCATGGCCATGATGAAGGGGTGATACCCCGAAACGCGTCGCCTATTCTATTACCTGGGCATGCTGTCTTGTTCTTTTTACTCATGCTGAAATAAAGTTTGTTTTTTTTACTTTTACCTCGGCCATTGGATTGCTGGATAATTTCCTCTTCCTTGTTATAAACCTCCAGCACTCATATTACTGTAACTGGCTCAGCTAGGAATAACAGATCTTACACGAAAATCACTGCTATAAAACCACCCACAGCCTAACCAGGAATGGAGTCTGAAGTTGCCTGTAGCTCTGTGCAACAGCAAGGTGAGACAACCCCATTAAATCTAAAAAATGCTTGAATTTTTTTTTTATTAAAAACAAGGGTTTTTAGTGGTTTGCATTTTATATGCAGTTGAAAAACTAGGACTCGGGGTGACCTGTATGAACAGCTCATGTTCAGTGTCCTGCCGAGAAATGCACCAAAAGGGAGCGGTCTGCCTTTTTTTTTTCTATGAACACCGCATCATTCTGGCATGTTTGGCAATGTGCACCAGACCCAACACTTTGTAATGCGCCAAAGTGTGGGGAGGGGGGGGGGGGCGGGGTAATTGCACCATTTCTATGATATTAGATGATATATAATATATATATTATATATATTATATATATATATATATATATATATATATATTAACAAAAATGTATGATAATTATCAAACTATATAACATTAGATTCTATAAATTTAATACATTATATGATATGAAATAATTTTTATATTTTTGGGATATTATATCATCTCCTATAAAATTTATTTAAAATTAATATAATCTAAAATTAATTTTAAATTGCATAATATAAAGGAATGAAACCAATACAACCTCTACCATAAATCCCGTCCTCAATTAACTGTTTTAGCAGCCATTATTGAATTCTGGCATTCATGTATACACGTTTGCCGCATTAATAATGCGCCAAAGTACCGGGGTGTGCCAAACATATGCTAGACGCCTCAAACTTAGGCGCCATTTATGAGCGTACATTCACCACTTTCATATATTCAGGTGCATTATACACTGAAAAAAAGGCCCCGCCGTACCAAGTTTCATACATGTCGCCCTATATCTGAACCCAACCTAACCACGATTTTATAGTATATACAATTAGAAAAACCTGCCACACAAATTAGGAACATTTTTGGAAACGTTCATAGGTTTTGATAAAATTAAACTGGTGATATTTATACATATATAAAAATAAAATTAAAAGAAACGGCCGACTGCATTCCACCTCATCATCTCATGTAACTGGTAAGAGAATGAGATAGTTTGCATTGAAGCAAGAGGCCAATTAATTAAGGTTAGTTGGAACCGGAAAAAAAAAAGAAAAAAAAAAAGGACAGGACAAAACATTTAGGGAACCCTCCATATTTGAGTTTGTGCATGTCAGAATAAATGATCGTCTGACTGTAAGCTGAACTAATGAGGTCCGCATGCAAGCTGGAGGTTTTCAGGCGAATGTTTCCCGAGGCAGTTCTTTACCCACTTCACAGGTCATAAAAGATGTTAGGAAGCCGAAAAATGATTATATTTCATGATAGTCTGGGCAGTACTTTCTAAAACGTTAGGAACTGGGCATTGAGGGCTGAGGTAATGAAAGTGTGTTTCTTGCTATGCAGGCTTTGATCAGCTCTCGGCCTGCAAACCCATTTAATGCAGCTAAAAAGCAGGGGACATAATGTATATTTCATAGCATTAGATGCTATTCATTCCTACTCGACTTCAAGCTCCTGGAGGAAATTCGGATACCTCGCTCTTACAGAACAGATCCAGTCGCTTTTCTTCCCTGAACTTGCCGTGGGACCTAAACGATAATCTATTTTCAATATGAAACCACTCGTGATTTCTAGAAAGGGGATTATGCTGATATATTCTCGCCCTGCCTCTGATCAAGTTACCAGCAGACACAGTAACAGATAGGCTTCCTTCTGCACCCAGCATTTTCTCCTAAATTTGATACGACAAACAAGTGGCAAAGCATACGTACATATGATGTAGTAGTCCCTGTTCCTCTGGAATTCCAGTCCCCAGAGATTTGGGCTGAACTCTTGAAATTTGATGGTAAATTTCACATCCTGGTCTGGTTTAGCACAGTTCAGCAAAGGTGTTCTGTCTTTTATCGTGCAGCTCTCTGCTTGCTCCTTATCCACTAGGTAGACTTTGTAATACTCGTATTGGGCAGTAGATTTAGAGTCCACTTTGGGGCAAATAATGTCCAGTTTATCTCCTATTTGCGGATACAATACCAGCCCTTGGCCAGGAAGGAATCTATTAGAAAGAAAATAAGAAAAAAAAAAGGATGTTACATAGGAAACAAATTGCTTTTTTAAATAAATGTAAGAATAATGTGTCAAGATTTCCCATAAGTGATGCTATTAAAGAATACCTTAAACATTTAGGGCCACATGTCTGAACCTGTTTAGGTGTAAAACTCACTTTTTTGCCCATAGTAACCTATGGGCAAAAGACCTAAAGTTTAAGGTTCATACATGTGGCCCTTAGTCTGTATGACTAACCAAAATAATTCGACCTATTACGTAAGAAAACATTAATAGTCAAACAAACACATCCAATATGTCCTTAAAATAGTTGTGCGTGGGCTTTTTTTAAGGGCAAAAGTCAAGCAAGAAGCATTTCCCACCTTCACAGACCTATTTTTACCCCGGCTGAGAATGACTCTCAGTATTCATGTGTCTATTTCAAAGCTGTAGAATCATCTCCTTAACGCATGGATTGCCATTATCAGCAGAACTGTACACGACAGCACTCCAAGAAAATCCTGACACTATATATCTCGGCAACCAGAGAGGAACGCCTTTCTGTCTAGTCAATGTGACCTGATTATTCGGAAATTGTCCCAATGTCATTAGCATAATACAATGAATGGTGGAGTCCGAGTCAGAAAATGGAAAAATAATCTCCATAGATTGGAGTCTTGTTTTTTTCCATGGGCTCCACTCGAGTCGGTCTGTGGAGGCCACAATGTTAACGCTGCACAGTGTGCAGGCCGGAGCCCTAAATGAAGCGTGAGCTGATACTTGGACCCAGTAGGCCACAGTACAGCATCCATGCTCGGAGCTTAGCCTCTTCATGTATTGCTAGCAGCAGAAAGCCTGTGGGAAATTGAAACAAGAGCTTTCTAATCAACATCCTTTGCGGAGCAGAAACATTAAACACCACACTTAGAAATCCCTACACATTAGAAAGCAGCAAAGCCCGCAGTCTCAAAAAAATATTAAACGCAGAGAACAAATAATTAAGTCAGGAATCCATAGTGAAGCCGGAGAAGGCCACCAGGTAAGTTTTATTAATTGCTAAATCAATTCTCGGGATGTCAGCTGAAAGGCACCATGTTTGGCCTAGCAACTGAATGTCAGGCTCCAGCATATTTGATCCTTTAACTTTATAGTTAGGGCTTTTGTTGGTTAACATTATGGGTAATCAAAGCCGAGGAAGAGCATTGCTTATTTCCCTGCAGCTATTATGTGCAATCACACAGCAGCTAGCAGAACGCTTATCTTGGTGTTAGGAGTAATATGATGCTGTAGCCCTGTCATTCTGGGGTTACGCTGAATATTAGATCATTTTTCCATACTAAGGGATGTTAATAGGGCAACTAAAAATACTGTACTACCCAATCTGTCCATATATATGTAAATAGTCACAGCAAGATGAAAGACTAGGCAGTGATCATCGGCAAAAAACATTTTCTGGACTTATCACTAATCCCAAGAAGGAGTTAGTTTCCTCCTGGGTTAAAATGGCTGATAACAGGGGAAATAGCTTGTATTCCATTATACAGCAACTATCAAGAAGGCTTCAGGCTTTGTGTCCTTTGAAGTAAAGCATTGTAATGGTGAAATTTTTACTCAGGCATTATGCATCATTTTTCCATCCTAAGAAATGTTAAAAGGGCAACCAAAGCTACTGCACTAACCAATATGTCCATATATATGTAAATGGTCATGGTAAGTTTAAAGACTAGAGGCGTCATATGAATTCGCATGCGCCATTTTTGTAATTTGACGGCAACAAACACATTCTAGATAGATATAGAGGAATGTATAATACGACAGTATGAATGAAAGTATTATGCACCAAACATTTGTGGCGCATAACACTCAAACTTGGCGCATAGAGTGTTACGCACTATGTATGGCAGTTTCCCAACAAGTTTTGGCGCATTAAAATGTGTCGTCAGGCGCACATTGTGCCAAGTTTTACCATGCATACAGCAAAAAAATGACAAAGGCGAATTCATAGATGACACCATAGGTAGTGATCATATATAAAAACCATTTTCTGGACATCTTATCACATAGGGCCACATGTATGAACATGTTTAGGTCTAAAACTCACTCTTTTTTCCATAGTAACCTATGGGCAAAAAAGTGAGTTTTAGACCTAAACAGATTCATACATGTGGCCCTTAGTCTCCTCCTTTGCTAAAATGGATGATAACATAGAAAATAGCTTGTATTCCATTATACAGCAACTATCAAGGCAGCTTCAGGCGTTTTGTTCTTTTAATAGTGCAATTGTTAAAAATCCCTGGGATGAATATGTGCTCATACCTATAAGGTGCTAGATAACAAAAACATGAAATATTCTGAATCTCAAACTATGATTGTACCACTTACGTGGATTGTACTTCACTGCTGCACCGAACTGCTGAGTGGTAGCAATTAGAAGGAAATTCTGTTCTAGAATTGTCTGGGAGATTTAGCCATTTAAGAAGTCTATACAAATCTATTACAGCAAAAAGAGAACAAATTGAAGAACATGCAATATGCTGAATGTAAAGCATATGAGTGCTGTACAGCCATTCACAATAATGTAATAGAAGAGAGACAAAGGTGAAATTGGTGTTTGTGTTAGAAAACCAGTTATTAAAAAGAGAAGAAAAAAGGAAAGCGGAATTGTAAAGTCTCCCCGCCTAATACGCTATCTGTGACTGCACAAAACAATCATCGTGTGCTGTAATTAGTTGCTTTTGCTTGTTACTCGTGATAAATGATGCTTTCTGGTCTGAATAAGGACCAGCTCTTGACCCATGACACAGCTACACACTTCACTACTTCAAATGGGCATCCCTCCCTCTAAAGGGGGCTGCCAATCGTTTTCCAAGCAAGGGCTTTCCACACTATTGGCATGGCCCTTTTGATCTATAGCCATGTGCATAATGCTTCTACTAAATGGTAAAAGAAAAATTAACTCATTCCTACAAGTGCAACAAGCACTACAGTGATAGGTAGCAGGAGGGTATTATACAGGGAGAATTGACCAGACAGTGGCGAGTTCTATTAGTAAGATTGCTATGGACGTGTCCTGTGACAAATAGTGCTCTCTAGGAATGTAATTCTACTCTCCAGTAGCCCACATATAATTTAAGGAATCGTTATTGGGGATGTAACAAATAACCTAACCTCTGTGTATGCTGCTGCAGAGTTTGATGGGTATATAACAACCTGACCACCATATCTGATGCTGTAAAGTGGACTAGAAAGGTAGACACCAGTGAGGGACAATACTAGCTTGTGTCCTTTGGAGGTTATATAACAAAAAACCTAACCTTCATGTCTGATGCTGTAGAGTGGACTACGCAGGAAGACACTGGTGAGTGACATAACTAGTTCTGTATTTATTAACAACATTACCTCCATATTGATGCTTAAAGGACTAGACGGAACATGGGACAATAGCTTTGTCCTTTGAGTTTTAAAAAAAACCCAACTATCATGTCTGATGCTGTAGAGTGGACTACACAGGTAGACACTGGTGAGTGACATCACTAGCTCGTGTCCTTTGGTGAGTATAAAAAAACCTAACCTTCATGTCAACTGCTGCAGAGTGGACTGTAAGGGTGGACACTGGTGAGTGACATCACTAACTTGTGTCCCTTGGTGGGTATCTAACAAACGTTACCTCCATATGTGATGCTGCAAAGTGGACTAGATATGGACACTGCTAGCTTTTGTCCTTTGGGGGGTATATAACAAATAACCTAACCTCCATATAGGCTGCTGCAGAGTGGAAAAGACAGGTAGACACTGTTGAGGGACATCACATGTCCTTAGGTGGAAATATAACAAAGCTGAATTTGTTGCTCTAAAGCAGACTAGGTGGGTAGACATTGGTGAGTGGCATCACAATCTTCACATTTGTTTGCAGTGTATATTTCTATGTAACAGGAAAAACTTTTGCCAAAAGTATCCAGTGGCCCCTATTCATCTGGCAGAAACCTATGTAATTTTTTTTCTTCTTTTTATGGTTTGGAATAACAGTCTGCTTACCCAGTTTTATACAAAAGGGCCCATCTGTGATGGATGCCACTGCATGCCTATATAGTGGTGTCAGAGACATGTTGAGAAATCCTCCCGAAATCTACTTTCCACTGAAAATGGGTCCACACGAAAACATCCTGCACAGTTTTCTCTATACACAGCGTCATAAACATTATTTAAATATAATGCACATAAAAGACAAACCTGAATATTATTTCTGCGTACCTACAGTGTGTTTTATGGACCAAGCTAGTAATTAGATGCTTTTATCCCTCCCTTTAATAGACAATTTTTCCCTGACTATAAATAGCTTTCTTTTATAGTTTCTAAATAGAAGGAGTTCACAATGTTATTATATCTCTAGCTATATATGTAGCTGGGAAACAAAGTGTTCCTAATGTTAATTCTGTGGATTAAAGATGGTTATTATGATATAAAACTGCAGGCACTTTTAAGAACTATTTTACTGTGCAGCTCAAAGAGTTAGAAATGGAACCAGTCAAACAAGTATTTGCTAGGCGTGTTCCGGCACATTTCTCTATGGCAGCACAATCGAACGCTTTCTTATTTACTAAATAGTAATTTATACTGACATAGCTAGAGGGGGCACTTCTTACCCTTGGTGACCTCATGTTCTACTTAACAAAGAACCTGTGTGGCTGTGGATAGTTTTACTCGATTCTTAATCAATTTCCCACCTCTGTTTCACAATTGCTATTGATGGAACAATAATATTATATTTCACGGTCCACATCTGCACAATTTATTCTTAGCATTGGATACCTTTCTATAGTCTATTCAATTCATCAGCATGTGTAAGGTATCCACATGTGTTTATGTTAATAGTATTACATTGTGCTGTAAAGCTTTATACTAACCATATAAATAGTAAATAATCTGAAGTTGTTCTCCGTGCTCTGTCAAAGTGGTCCAACACCTTTGTTCGGGGATGCAATGCCATCACTAAGGCTATGTCTACACAGCAATTTGAGAATGTCGCCCAAAATCCATCAGCATTTTCAAACTGCGGGACCGCGCCACACCAGCCTTTGTTTTTGCACAAAAAAATAGCAGTTGGATTTTGGATTCTCGGCGGTCCAGTAAATTGGGGCTGTGGGAATCTGATGGCAGATGATCTATATTCTGCAGGACGGGTGGAGGTTTCCCTCAGTAAAAAAAATCTGCGCTGTGTAGACTACAGCATGGTTTATCTATGGCCACACAGCGCTGAGTACGGTAGGTTTTTCAGCAGATTCAGTATTTTGAAGGAAAAAACCAACCGAAATCCTGTGCTGTGTAGACCTAGCCTAAGATCTATATAAAAAGTATACCCCCTAATAAAGGAAAGAAATATAAATCCTTCAGTTTCTTATTGTATTAGGCTGTTCCAAATATACTGAGGCATTCCTATTTTTTGGGGAAGACATCATTACAGCTAATAAATAGGTTGCTACCAAATTCCCCGATACCAAGAGAGAATCTAATGTGATGATCGATGTAACTCAAGAGGCCAGGTTTCTCATTAGGGCATGTCCCCACTGCACGGGTTTTCGGACGGTTTTTCAGGCGGTTTGCGGTTTTGCAGACCACCTAAAAAAACGGCCGAAAATTAGCACAACGGGCTCCTATGGAAAACCCGTGCAGCAGTCCCCATTGCACAGGTTTTCCGCCCGGCAGTTTTTCCGGCCGCAAAACATTCAACATGCACATTCTTCCATCCGGTTTTCGGACGGAATATGTGCAAGTGAGTGTGAAGGGGGAGGGCGTGGGGATGGCACACAAACCGGACAAATACCGGTCGGATAAACCGACCAGTATTTGTCCCTTGCCGTGGGGACGCAGCCTTAGGAGGCACCATGTCAGTGTGTAGAGACTTATTGAATACTCCACTGAAATCTAAATATTCTAAAAAGCTTAAGAGCTAGGACTTTGCAGCACCATCTATTGGATGTCGCATTCCTCAAGTCACATCCCACTCACCGAGCCTCGCAATGTGAAATCGGTGGTAAGGAACCTCACAAAATATAAGAAAACCGAATGCAAACTACTTGGTAGGTAACAACCAGTCCGACTACCATTTCAACTTTCAACCAACAGATTTAGCAGATTAAGGCCTGGTTCATATCTGTGCTGTTATTTCCACTTTTCTGGTCCATCATAGGAACATAGGTCTGTTTGATCTCTGTCATTTGAATGGAAAAGATAGCACTGTAGGCTGCACCATTTTTTCCATAATTTGTTATGGAATCTGTGATGGAGGCTCCTTACGGAACCTCCAATGCAGATGTGAATTAGGCCTAAGATGATAACTCAAGGTCCTATTAATGTTTTTTTATTTTTTATTTTAGAGGATCCAGCCTATAATGACTGGCATTTTGTGGACTGAACCAATAAATCAGGAAATAGTACAGTGCTGTCATGTCACTACATAGATCTAAGGTGCTTCTGGGGCCTTGGCACAAACTCTCTATTTGCAGGTTACACCTTAAATGAATAACACAGGATGTCTATAGCAGCATGCAGGTCTTATTAACTAGTGAGGAAAAGGACCTCAGCAGCCACCAGTGCCTTTTCCAGAGCATACTGGAAGACTTCCTGTAGTCCTACTGGCACCTGTTAAACAACTGTCTCTCCATGCCAGCCATAAATCAGTGAATGGGTGACAGGAGGAGAGGGCAGAACATTTGGCTTCAGCAGGCTGCTTAATCATGTCTCCACAACATAAGAGAGTTTATAGCATACCATCAGAATAATCTGCAGGTAACTCACACCTGTACAGTCAGCTTCCCAAACCACAGACTGCAATGGAGGGTGGGGTCTGTCTTGCTATGTGCAGGCGAGGCATTAGATAAACAATGACTGAAGCCTGTAAAATAATTCATGCCAAATGTAAATTCTGAGTGATGTCATTTTTTTTTTTAAACTGGTTTTTAAAAAATGCAAATGACATATCTGCATCTTGCCAGTAAATAAAGGAATATTTATCTAGCATTTGCTGCGTGGACAGATTTTGTGACAGTCAATCACACATGCATACGAGATGCACAATTAGCGAGTTGAATGGCAACAAGTACATTTTTTTATTTATTTTAAATGTGTGGATCTCTTTTAACCCCTAATTCTATGATCACATAGAAGGCTGAATGTTTCTGCAAGAATTGGAACAAGATAAGAATCAGCCCCAGAACACATTGTCTATGAGGACATTGCTCATTTATGGACAGTGCATCCAGCGGCAGGATAGCTGGAAGCGTAGGGATAGGGCGCGTTCCATGCACAGGACAATTACGGCGGTTTGCGACGCTTTTCTCCGCGAGAGCGGAGAACAGCCCCCCCTCCACATTGAGAAGCAATTTCAGTCGGGAAACCAGACGGGATGTGCTTCTACAATGTTTTGCAGTCGACCGCGGCGGCAAACCGTTCGACGGCAAACTGGCAGTGGGGACTGCTGCACGGTTTTGCATAGACAACATTGTGCTCATTTTTGCGGTTTTTCAGGCGGTTTGAAAAACCGAAACCGGCTGAAAAAATGCGAAAACCCATGCCGTGGGGACATGCCCTAAAGATATGTTCACATGGCGTGTTGGGTCCGTGTGAACATATGCTTTTAGTTGTGTTTGGATCCGTCTGTCGGACCCAAAACATGCATCTAATAAATAACAGTGTGATTTACATTGCTTTTAATATGAAACACGCATCAGCATTCACACGAGTGAGATGCGTCTCACTGCGTCTTCTAGATCCTTCTTTTGGATCCATCCCAAGAATTGACATGTCAAAGGGTAGGTTCACACGGCTTATTCAAGCTGTAATTGCAAGACGGATTTTGCCCGCAATTACGGCTTGAGTAAGGGGCGGGGCGGGGGCGGTGCCCGCCGGCCCCATAGACTCATTATCCACGGCGCGTATCCCGCCGGGATAATGTGCATGTCACTTTCTCCCCCCGTGGCGGATTCGCCGAGCGAGGAGGAGAGACGGAATCCATAGTTCTATGAGAACTGTGGATTACCGTAATGGCTGGGACGGATTCCAGCCGTACTGCAGCGCAGTACAGCATGCAATATGGCTGGAATCCGTGCCCAAATTAAGCCGTGTGAACGGCCCTAAAGACTCAGCAGGAGCTCTATTTTAAACTATAAGGTGTGATCCTGCTGCATCCAACGCGCATCCAAACACGCAGCTGCATGTTGGATAATACATGTTGGATACGTTTAGGATCCGATCGCCAATGCGTTTTTGGATGCGATTTTCAGATCCAAACAGATCCGAAATCTGATACAAAAACACTGTGTGAAAGGTCCCTAAGGTTCACATGGCTGTGTTGAACGTTGATTCTGAGGCGGAATCAGCACTGAAACCGCGCCCAAAACAGACTGCAATCTGCCTCACATCATTTTCAACAATACATTTGTATTCAGCGCTGGGTCAATTTGTGAAGTTGGGTTCGGGTGAATGTCAAGCTGAACCCACATACTATAAAAGGGCAAAAAATCTCCCTCTAAACTTAGTTAAAAAAAAAATAAATTGAAAAACCCGCATCCAAAAACTTCACTTAGGGTATGTTCCCATGGAGGAATTTCGGCATGCATTTTGCGTCGTATTTGCGCTCTAATTTACGGTAACCCCACATTTTCTCTGGAGAACTAGGTTAAAACCCCTCCTAAGTGACATGTCAATTATTTTTGGGGCAATAGTTCGCGGTAATGCAGTAAATGGGGCCAGGGGCTGCCGTCCCCCCCCCCCCCCCCCCACATTAGCGGCTCTGAACGGGGGTACAGTACTCCACAATTACACCGCGTGAAAAAACCCTTACTGGTCATTTTTAAAAGATTGGATTCCATGAAGATCGCCTGAAAAAAAAGGGATGGAGTTTAAAAAACAGAAATGCATTCTACGCTTTCTTTCAGGTATTATTGAGATAATTGAGCTACACAATTTTATATCTATATGATTTCTTTAAAACGCCATACCCCTAACACTTAAAATTTGGCTGCAAAGTATAATACGAGTAACAACCCAAAACATTTTTCCCGTCTTTTTTTTCCACAATAACTGTCGGGGTCAGTGTGTTTTTTCAATAAAATTTAAAAATTTGTTGGGTCCCCGTTATGATTCCAGTGCCGGCTAGTTTGGTTGTCTCCCGGGCCTCTAACAGTGTTCAGGACAGAAGGTGTTGATCTGTGTTACATATGCATTAGGTAAGGTCTCTGTAATGGGGTCTGACAATTACATTTGGTACTATTCAAAAGCTATATTTGATTAATAAAGGCTGTTCAAAAGCCTATTGCTATTAAAGGGAACGTGTCATCAAAAAAAATTACTTAATGTTTAACTTATGTTTTTATGTTTTAACCCAAAATTTTGGAGTTTTTTTGGGGTTTTTTTTTTTTTTCCATTTTACTTTTAAAAATTCAAAGTCCCGCAGTTTCACTTTGGCCATTGCCCTAATAGTTTACACTTCCCGTTGTAAGGGAAAGTTTTTCAGTAGTCTCTCATGATCAGTAAAGAAAGGGTACATAATGTGTATAAAACACAGGGGTCCACCATACAATGGGAACGCACACTTTTTCCCCATCCACTCCCCCACACTGATTTCTTCCCAATCATGAGCATGCCAAGAAAATCTCCTAAGAAGTCCTTGTTCAGTCCACAGGCTTAGTGCTGAAACTGCAAAAAGCTCCTAAAGCTGTTAAAGCAGTGAGGCAAAATCTGTCCCCCCAAAATATAAAACAAACCCAATTGAGAAATCTACAATCATAAAATAAAAATGGCTTAAAAGAAAATATTCATCACTATATTGTTTCAATTTATAAAAAAAAAAAAAAAAAAAAAGTGATAGATAAAATATGGGGTAATGAAAAAACGCATGTGTTTTTATTGCTGCATGCACTTTTGATATAGTTGAAAAAAGTAATTAAGTGTTTTTTGCAATCTCCATGGTCTTTCCATAGTAAAATGGTGTGTAAAACACACATTGTGCACAAATAATTGACATGCACTTCATTTTTTTAATGAGTTGTGAAATATTAAATAATATCTAAACTAACTGTACCATGTGCATTAAAGGGGTTGTCTCACTACAAGGATTGCTTTTTATGTGAAACAAGTCAATTTGCAATATATGTCCATTAACAGTGTCCGACCTATTCCTAGATATCCCCTTCTTGTATGAGCTGCATCAGCTCCACTGGTTGCTATAGCTACTGTCCTGTTTGATCTCTCATGATAGGTTATCAGCACTGGTTGCTATAGCTACAGACCTGGCTTCTACTGCAGCATAGTGGAAGCCAGTAAACACGCCCATGAATTCAAAGTGAAACCAAGAAAACAGGACTGAGGTAAGAGGAATCAATGTAGTGAAACAACCCCTTTAATGGTGCGTATTCCCACTGAAGATAATGGGACACTAGTGATGCATTTTTTAGGTATTTTTAGTGTGTAATATGTGCATTTTACGCATGAAAATAAGCGTAAAAAAACATGGCGTGAACCCTGCCTTAGAAGGAATATCTTCTGAAGCTCTAATATAACAACTGTTAGGCTATGTTCACATGGCTTAAAATGGGACGTATCTTGCCCCGTATTTTGCGCTGTACTGCGCTAAATACGGGGCGAGATACGTCCCAGTCATTATGGTAATCCACAGTTCTCATTGAGAACTATGGATTACGTCTCTTCTCCTCGGCAGACCGCCCGCCCGAGTACAAGGCGTAATACGTCCCACAATTATTGCCGCGTGAACATAGTCTTATACTACACCTTATAAATGTATTGAATTAAAAAATGTACAAAAATATTTTTTTTATTTTAATAATGGGCAAATTTTGTGTTTAGAAAAGGCATTGCAGGCACCAAGGTAACCTACAACAAGGATTCCAGAGGTTGAAGACTGCCATGATTGGCAACTTTTCTAGAACTGGCAAATTTTCCAACTCTAAAATAAAATGACATTTGATTGTTACTAAACGCAAGAAAAACAAGTCATCATTTCTCCCTGGCTCCATTGCACACGTCTGCCTGAACTAGATTGACTGCTGACATCACTGCCCCAGCTATCTGTAGTGAAACCTCTCAGTGAGACATCATAATTTCTACCGCTATTACATATTCAATCTCCAAATCTGTAAGCCTCTGCATTGGCTGCAACGCCGTGCGCCAAGAATGGGCTCTTTTTTTCTATTCTTACTTAGTGTCACTTTCAATAAAATGTATTCCTGCAATATGCACGTTCACAGTGCTCCTCTATTCCCTTGAATTTTCCAATTCGGCTTTGCTGCTAGATTTGTTTGACTACCCGTCTCCTTTATAATATCCACTCCAGACTGTGATACGAGTTGTCTGGCCTACTACGCCGCTTCTGACATCACTTAGGCCAAAATATGTCGTTTGTTGAGGTTTCTCAAAATTAAAAGGTCGTTTTTCTTCTTTACCAAATGAACGCATATTTCTGCCACAGACTGAAAAATATATGACTCGGTAGCCTGGGAACTTTGTTAAAAGCTCGAGAAGAAGGAGAACTTTTAATATTTATACCACGCTTTAAATCAGCTGCTTTGTAATTAACAGCCATATCCCGCAATGAAATACAGGGTGTTGGCTGGTCACAGCTGCCAAGATGGGGAAAAATGGCTTGCCCTTTGAAACCGTATTTGTTTGGAGAGGAAAGCTGATGACTGGCATATATAATAATGCTAATATTATCTAAAGATTACTCTGCTTTCAGTTTACACAGTATTTTCCAAACCGGTGATAAGGAACAAGAAGAATGTGGTTTGGATGGTAATTAACTGAGTCAACGTGTGAGTCACAGCATCCTATCAGGTAAAGGAGGGCGCTGGATGTGAATAGCAGATGTCGCCCCACAGTAGAATTTTTTTTTTTTTTTTTTTAAAAATGCCAGCACGACTGAAAGGGGGATTCACAACGCCACTTGCCCCGCAGTTTGTTATCTTCTCATTAGGCGTGCACACATGAAAATGCATGATTTGTACCAGCCTCATTATGCTTATCAATCTCTAATTTACCGCACAGGCTGATTGCCATCACACATTATGTCCTCACATTGTTAGATTTTATTTAACGCTTGAAAATGGTAGACTTGTGCTTTACAAGCTGCCAAACCTTGTGGGTTGTCAGTATGTAGAAATGAATGCAGACAAGTGTAAAGCATTGGAACTGCCTGCTTCCTCTCTTCTGCGGAGAAGGCAGAAATAGGATTACCAGGTACCTAATGGCTACAATACAAGGCCCCCTGTTTGGCCAGTTCCGTGTGCAGGTATTTATGGGTGGCACGTAGCAACATTTATGATATGGCCCATGCCAGATGTGGAGAGCAAACTGTTCGGTAGTGGAAGGAAATGAGAGACAGACAGGCCCTGCTTCACATCAGCACTATAGCCTTTCCTTTATACAAACAAGCAGTAGGCCAAAGCCATTCACTTTACCTCTTTTGTCATGAGGACGCCATAAACATGCAGCAGTTTCCAGCTGAAAAGCTGGAAACAGCAGAAAGCCTGCCGGACACACAGGCAGAAAGTTATAGCTCTGGACGCCATAAATGCCCGGACATGGAGGTCTCTCGCCCTCCTTCATTTCTGTCAGTGTGTTTAAATACTGACAAAATAAAATAAATAAGTGCTTCTGTGATGTTCATTGCATTTTTTGTTTTCATTTTGTAACATTTTAACATTCTGCCAATTTAAAATATTATGGAGAAGTCTGGGATAAACGCAAAAAAAAAAAAAAAAAATCACCATGCCCACTCCTGACCTCAAGACCAACCCCCAAAATGTATTTGTCCTCACAAAATTATGGGTGTATTTTCAGGAAAAAAAACTATTTTCCTAGAAGTTTTTTATGGCACTTATTTGTTTAAATTAACCAGTTAACCACAGGACTATGATTAATATTACAGAAACTGACAAAATCAATCCACTGTGCTCTGATTTAGCTATCTCAGCTATCTCCCTGAGATACGCCCAATGCAGGTATGTCTACCTGCAGCGGGAGAAGACAGACACTTTGGCACATTCCCAAATGTGCTTGCATGGGGTGTATCCTTTATTAGACTCTTACTGAAAATCCCCTTTTTATCAGTTTAGTGATCAGCAGTAAATGTGGCCAGATATTGACTTTTAGGGCCACATGTATGAACCTGTATAGGTCTAAAACTCGTTTTTTTTGCCCATAGCTTATTATTGGAAAACGAGTGAGTTTTAGACCTACACAGGTTCATACATGTGGCCCTTGATGCTTGATTATTCTACATTGCACATGGATAGTCTCCAAAACTCTGCATGAGCATTGTAGATGCCCATTAAACATCTTCCCTTGTATCAAAGACAGCCAGGTAGATGGAGAGATAGGCTGAATTTATAAAAGCACCACAGCCGAGCATCATTGTGCGACCTGGATACTTTTAGACAAAACCTACTGACTATGACTGAGAATCTAAACAAAAAAAACCCCATAAATGCCACAGAAACGATCAGTTCCCGAGCTTTATGTTTTCTATTCCACTTTTACCCACAGGTTATTTCTCATTCTTATCTGTCACAGCCGACACCATGAAAAGTTAAGGTATAGGTTCTTGAGTTTCCTGCAACAAAGAAAGATGTAAAAACCTGGAAACTTCTCCGAGCCGCCCTGCCAAGTAACATGATTTAATGAAATCATCTGAGACGCACTTAATCAAAAAAGTGTGTTTAGGATTATTTGTGCAGACAGAACAGTTACTGTTATAGCTTCTGTGTTTCCTCCAAGTCCGGACTATTCTTCCCCTATAAAGAAGAGCCCTTTGAGCCATAAAACAAATATTCTCCGTCTCCTGCACCTGTACTAGCACATCTCAGCATGGAGTTTAGTGTCACTCCTCAGTGGATCTTGTGTCTGGAGCGACAAAGTGCAAGGGAAAACAAAAGCAAAAGAGTCTTTTCTTTCTTGCTTTTTACAAGGAGGCTGTTTTTCAGCTGGAGAGCAGAAGTCAGGAAATCATCTTTCGTTTTACTGCTTTGCTGCATAACAAAGAGCAATGGCTTTAAACAAAGATGAGCCTGATGCATTTAATGTGACATTCTGCACTGCTCTCAAACAACCAGGTCCATCCTCCTTTCTTATTTCAGCAGCCAAAGGACATAGCAGAACAGGAGATGATGTGTTCCAAGAACAGGAGCAGTGCTTAATAAATATGTAGCAGATCTGCAACACGACATGTTTGTGGGAACACTTCCCTTATAAATGTCACATTTACTGGAAGCCTATGCTTTCTATACTTAAACCAACCCCCATCTACAAATGAGGATGTACATACAATAGCAGGACAATCATTTGATCTGAATGGACCCAAGTCAACTTTACCAACTATTAGTCATATGTTTATTGAAACCTTGACTGTTTAGCTCAGGCATCCTCAAACCGCGGCCCTCCAGCTGTTGGGAAACTACAACTCCCATCATGCATTTATATAATCTGTAAAACAGTGGGAATGATGGGAGTTGTAGTTTTCCCAACAGCTGGAGGGCCACAGTTTGAGGATGCTTGGTTTAGCTGTAGGCCAATGGAAAAACCTATTGTAGGCAATAAACATGACCTACAAAGCTCTGTATAAGGCTACGTCTACAGAGCAATTGTAAAATAGTCAGATTCTGTTATAAAATCTGTTTTCTTTTTTTTACCGCGTTTATTCGCAGTTGGTTTTTGGATTCCAGCCAGCCCATTAACATTGAACAGTACTATACTCCACTGGTTGCAAGTGAAATACGACAGATTATAGAACATGTTCTAAGTTTTTTGAATGGATTTTGGATTTGAAATCCGACCTCAGAAAATCTGAACTGTGTAGACTACAGCTTGGATTTTCTATTGAGGTCTATGGGCATGATGTTACAGTTGGAATTTTGTGGATTCTAATTACCAAATCCGACCGCAAATTACTGCCGTGTAGATGTAGCCTAGCTAGCCGTTCGCCCTCATACCTCTCTGCCTTAATCTCCAGATACTTCCCCCTCATGTAATCTCCGATTCTCAAAGGACATAGTACTCGACTCTCTTCTTGTCAGTTTCTCACACACCCTGCTCCAAGATTTCTCTTCTGCGTTCCCCATACTCTGGAACTCGCTATCACAAACCAGACTCTCCTCCATCTTTACAACTTTCAAAAAGGACCTGAAAGCCCCTCTCTTCAGGCCTGCCTGCAACCTACAATAACCCTGCTGCCACCACACCGTAATACAAACATGTCCGTTCCGCAACTCCTGTCTCCTTCCTTTTCCCTTGTAGACTATGCTCTTACGGGCAGGGTTCTTACTCCCTCTCTATCAGTTTGTAGGTTATTTAGTGTTATTTTTCTATGGTTTAGTTTGTTATCTCCTTTGAATATAGAATGACCTAGAGTTAATGGCACTTAGTAATAATAATAATAATAATTCTGTATCTGCCATGTACAAGAAGCACAGAAAATAAAAGCAAATATCTGACCGGTTAGTATTAGGAGTGACATTATTATATTATAAGCGGGAGCCATCTTTCTCAAGATTTAATTCAGGCTTTACGAGTTTTGTGCACTCTGCAAATACCCAATGGCCCCATCTAAGGCACTTATATAAGTATCAGCTCTTCCATCAGGCGAACCTATGTGTTACATCCTTTACGTTAATAATATATGAAATAGATGAAATTGGTGGCTCTACCAGCGTACAATCAGATTATAGCTCTTCGTTCCACCAGGCCTTTCTTCCACACTTCAATCAAAAGGGATCAGTTTCTTTAGAGGTTGTGCTGGATTGAAATCACTTCTGTATAGATCTAGCCTGAGTCGTTGTAATCCCCTTATTAACTATGACCATGGCTTGATTTGCTTAAAAATAAAAGCAAATTGTTTCAGCTTTGTTTTTAAATTGAAGCTACAAAATGGATTAGGAGAGAAATCAGCAGATTTCACACAGCTAGTATGGCACTGAATTTCCAATGAGCATTAAACAAGTTGAACAGGAAAGCTGTGTGAATGGTTTACATTTTTCTTTAGGACCTGAAATGCTCACGTCTTTTGTCTTGCTGGCCTCAGAGGAAACAATGAATCCACAGGAGCTTTTCCAAGCTATTCTAATACTGACAATTTGCTTTCATATACCATACGGATAAAAATAATTTGAAGAGGTGAAATCTGAACAGAAGCATTTGGCTCTCAAACTCTGGGTCTAAATATTTGAAACCCTTAACCACACCCGTTTTAATGAGCAGAATGTGACACAAAGCCCGAGCACATAAAATGTCTATGAAAATGCATGATAGGTGACCAGAAAAACAAGTTTTATTGATGTCAGAAGGAAAAGCCGAGACACATATCAACACTTCAATAACCGACCTGTCTACCAAGTCTGCAGCCTTATTATTAGTGCTGATCAAGGGCTAGCTGGCTAGGGATATTGTTAGATCCTGCTTATTAAGTTTAAAGTGAAACCATTCCGAAACTGGTAAAACCTGGTGGAGGCACTGAATAATAAACCAAAAACTAGTGACGTCACTCAAGTGAGAGCTGGAACCAAGCCTATAAAAAAAAAACACAGACGTTTGCTACTGGCGCACAATATATCGTGGGCTGTTACTGTAACCTCGTTGAGATATGAGCTACAAACTAGTGACATCACCGAGGTATCACACACTTTGGGGTAGACCCTTTAAGGAGATTTGCATGGCACACAAAATAGCCTTATGGTTAGCCTTATGGTTAACCCATTTCTTCAGGCTTGCCTATAACCTTCACTAAACTTGTCACTACTTCCTCCACAGACAGTCTGCCTCACCTCCTGTCACTTCCCCCTCTTGTAGATTGTAACCCTCCGTAGTCTCTCCCTCTGCAGCCAATTTCATTATCCCTTACTTCACTATCTGACTATATGAATGTATGTAACCCTGAATGTACAGCCTGAATCAAGGCGCTAATAAATATAATATAATAACTTGGACCTAGTAATTACACCTAAGTACAAGAATTAGTTAACTCATCAAATATTCAATGCTATTCTTTACTTGATCTAGTAACATCACTGAAGTTAGGCTTAAAATGACTCATGACTATTTGAATGGCGCACAAAATAGCCTTATGGTTTGTTAGGACCTAGTAATAATATCACTTAAGTGCAAGGCAGTTAGGGTTAAAACTTTATAAAAATATTCGGAAGGCACACAGTAGAGCCACTATCTTTAACTTGATTCTGGTAACATCACTAAAGTAGGGTTAAAACATTTCTCAAATATTTGGATGGCACATAAAATAGCCTTATGGTTAGCTTGGTCCTAGTAATATCACTTAAGTACAAGGCAGTTAGGCTTAAAATGTTATCAAAATTATTGAAATGGCACGCCATTATCTTTCACTTGGAGCTAGTAACATCACTGAAGTTAGGGTTAAAATGATTCATGAATATTTGAATGCCGCACAAAATAGCCTTATGGTTAGTTAGGGCCTAGAAGTAATATCACTTAAGTGCAAGGCAGTTAGGTCTAAAACTTTATCAAAATATTCAGATGTCGCAACATAGTGCCACTTTCTTAACTTGGAGCTAGTAACATCACTGAAGTTAGGGATAGAATGTTTTATGAATATTTGAATGGCACACAGAATAGTTATGGTTAGCTTGGCCCTTGTAGTAATATCACTCAAGTCCAAGGCAGTTCGGGTTAAAACTTAAAAAAAAATATTCGGATGGCGCACACAAGAGCCACTATCTATAATTTGGACCTGGTAACATCACTGAAGTTAGGGTTAAAAATTTTGGGGAATATTCAGATAGAATACAAAATTGACCGGATAGCATTACTGAAGTTAGGGTTAAAACTGTTCAGAAGTATGCTGATGCTACACACTACACAGTAGAGCCATTATTTTTTAACTTGGACCTAGTAACATCACTGAAGTTAGGATTAAAAATTTTCAAAAATATAGTCAGATGGAACACAAAATGAACCTGATAAGATCACTGAAGTTAGGGTTAAAGCTTTAAGGCAGGCATCCTCAAACTGCGGCCCTCCAGCTGTTGGGAAACTACAACTCCCATCATACATTTATAATCTATAACCGTGGGAATGATGGGAGTTGTAGTTTCCCAACAGCTGGAGGGCTGCAACTTGAGGGTGCCTGCTTTAAGGAATACTCGGATAGCACACAAAAAACGGCCACTATCTTTAGTTTGCATCTAGTAATATCAATCAAGTTAAAACATTTCAAAAATATTGGGACAGTACACTTAATAGCCACCATCTGTAATTTGGACCTAGTAATATTGCTTAATTTAGGCTTAGAACTTTTCAGGAATATTTGGATTGCAAACAAAATGGCCACTATTTTTTAACTTGGACCTAACAACATCACTGAATAAAGGGTTAAAAAACTTTTCAGTGCTCTTCGGATGTCCCTTAAAATGCCCGCCTCATCGGTAGGTCACCTACTAAACACTCAAACTCCTTTTTTTTTTACATATGTTTAAGATTGAGCAAATACAAAATTTCTAACCCGTCTACACGTAGGTCAACATGTTCTGCAGCCTACATTTACAGTGTGACAACATAAAGAACTGAATGCACTGCCTTAATATTCCCAAGCACATGCTCAATCCATTGTACTGCATTACTACTAGCGTCCCGACAATGCCGCTCTGTGATTACTGCGGGGTGATCATGACGTCGTTTGTAGCCAAATAGAAAGCATAGCCCATTTATAGGCCTGCAATCAAAGCTTGCCGTAAAATGCAAACTCATCTGAACACGCTCCCGAAGACAAACTACAGCTGAGCCGTGACTGCCCTTTGAGCTCTCCATAAAGTGCGTCGTGTGATAAATAACAAAGTGAATGGCTTCTATCTGGATAATATGATGTAATGAGGACCTAGACCTGCTTATATACATGTCCGACTGACAAGTGCTAATATTATTTACAAATGGCCCCCGCATTAGGAGCAATCATTTGATTTAATAACCTGCTTTCAGGCCTCATTTTCTAGATTGTATCTGTGGAGGGAGGCGATAGGGACGCTCTGTTTCTAGGCTAAAATATTCTTTAAGGTTTTTTTCTCCATGTTTCAAAACAGTGTTTCTGGGAAGTATGAGAAGAATATTTATGATTTAAACATGAGAAAAAAAAATGCAACACATCAAAGTGACAAAGTGCAGAATTCAGCTTTGTCCGGCTGGCCATAGCTAGGAGAGTTTTGACATTGTAAGTCTTCAGGGAAGGCCGATGAGCTGACAGTAATACCTTCAATAAAATGCTCCAACAAACAGATTAACAAGGAAAATGCAAGACTCTGTCATTTGCTTTTCTAGCTGCACATACGCTGCGCTAGTAAATGAGGAACGGCTTCGGTGCTAGCAGATTTCTGTGGTTTGCAGGCATCTGATATTCTAGCCATGTTTCAAGGTAAACCCCCAATGTGAGCACTTACTGAAGATGGTAGATTATAGACTGTCAGCCATTTCCTTATTCTGCCTAGTAATTGATATTTCCCTCTTCTACATGAATCCAGGACTATGTGAAAGCGACCTCCCTGATTTATAGGCACCCATGGCCTATTGGAGACTAAACATAGGGTTCTGCTTGTTAGTAAGCAGGGCCAAGAAAATGTACTTGCAAATAAATACATTTCATTGTTCCCTACTTTGCAGTGACAATCTAAAAGACAATTACCCAGCCAAACAAAGTGCTTTACCTGAGCGCGCTTTATAGATAAGAGTCTTGGAGATAATTACAAGAGATAATGTAACAATTAAACCCCAGCTGAACCATGGAAGAAAGATAAAAAGGAATCAGTCTATCTAAATCTCAGCCTCTTCTGGGTCTAGTGGATGGCAGTAATTTACCTGAGCTAATATGGTGCGCAGGTGTCAATGCAATGGAAAAGGATAATGAAATAAAGATGTCGGCATTAGTCCTCCAAGTGTCTTCAGCCAAACTTTGGCTGACGGAAATTTGGAGGGAAGTGCTACGCTAACCATTTTCTCTGGCGCTTCTTGTTTCTTCAGCTTGAAGCCGTAATTGGGAGGGTTAAAAGGGCCATCCCAGGGGGAAGGATTCCTGACTAAATTCTTGTCTGCAGCAGTTTACCAGAGACTGAGATATGGTTTCAGCGGGCACTTTGTTCGAGGGCTGGCTCGGTTGTCCCTTGGAACAAGGACCATTGCCTTCAGTTTATCATGCTGACAATATGTGAGGAATGTGCATGTAAAAAGCAGCAACCATTCCACCCCTGGTGCGTTCTCCTTTCTTCCCATTCTAGATTAAAACTGACATGATTAACCTAAATGCAAACCCAGGGCCAGAGTTCAAGGGGGTATTCACATAGCACTGAATGTGCACTTGTTTACCCATACAATGCCAAGATGCCTGCTCCATGCATTCACCTTCAAAGGTCTATGCCATCACAGTGGGGCTGAAGCAAGCAATGCTCTAGAAGATTTTTTTTTTTCAGTTTAGCAACAAAAAAAAAAGCAATGATCTAGAGGCAATCTTGATGTAGCATCCCCTTACATAATCTCATGTGAATCAGAATACTCATCCAAGCATAGCCATGAAAGCAGCAGACTGCCATGTGCAAGACACGTACCATCCACCACGGCTAGGATTTTAAAAACCTACTATAAAAGAGATGTTTTTCCCTAACAGCATCAGTAGTGACAGCCGACAAACTATGAAGAATGTATTCCTATCTTGAGCGGTTAATCAAGCGCAGCCCTGTTTAGCCATGAGAATAATGCAGATCTATAATATTGGATGAAAGGGCCGGGGCTTGAAGGCAGCAGAGGAGGCCCTCTAATCATGTGAGAGGCTGACGAGATGTCTTCTTTAAACTAGTAATGAAAGTTTTCCTTCCTCCATTTCCCTACAGTCAGATTTATATATTTAATGTGCTGCAAGAAATCACTGGACCAAACTAACATCTCATCTGGAAACAGCGACATTCATATTTAATCGCCGATCCCAAAAGAGCAAAATGACATCTATTATTCAATGCTAATTCTGCCTAATGCAAATATAGGAGCGTGTTTATCTCCCAATAGGTGACATTAGCAGCAGGCCGGAGTATGCGGAGGGACAAACAGGCAGAAGAGTTCAAACTTGAGCATGATGTGCCCCAGGAGGCAGGGGTGTCGGCTTTAATGGCACTTTGGTATGACTGATTGATGGCTAATGCCATTCCAAACATGATAGAATGCAGGGGAATAGAAAGCACATTGCAGCCACTTGTACTGGTATCCATACGAGGGGACAGTACAGGCCTATACTAGCATATTATTATAATATTACATTGCAGCCACTTGTACTGGTATCCATACGAGGGGACAGTACAGGCCTATACTAGCATATTATTATAATATTACATTGCAGCCACTTGTACTGGCATCCATACAAGGGGACAGTACAGGCCTATACTAGCATGGCTTTATCTATAGGAGCATATTATTATAATATTACATTGCAGCCACTTGTACTGGTATCCATACGAGGGGACAGTACAGGCCTATACTAGCATGGCTTTATCTATAGAGCATATTATTATAATATTACATTGCAGCCACTTGTACTGGTATCCATACGAGGGACAGTACAGGCCTATACTAGCATGGCTTTATCTATAGGAGCATATTATTATAATATTACATTGCAGCCACTTGTACTGGTATCCATACGTTGGGACAGTACAGGCCTAAACAGCATGGCTTTATCTATAGGAGCATATTATTATAATATTACATTGCAGCCACTTGTACTGGCATCCATATGAGGGGACAGTACAGGCCTATACTAGCATGGCTTTATCTATAGGAGCATATTATTATAATATTACATTGCAGCCACTTGTACTGGTATCCATACGAGGGGACAGTACAGGCCTATACTAGCATGGCTTTATCTATAGGAGCATATTATTATAATATTACATTGCAGCCACTTGTACTGGTATCCATACGAGGGGACAGTACAGGCCTATACTAGCATGGCTTTATCTATAGGAGCATATTATTATAAATTACATTGCAGCCACTTGTACTGGTATCCCATACGAGGGGACAGTACAGGCCTATACTAGCATGGCTTTATCTATAGGAGCATATTATTATAATATTACATTGCAGCCACTTGTACTGGTATCCATACGAGGGGACAGTACAGGCCCATACCAGCATGGCTTTATCTCTCGGAGCTTATTATTATAATATTACATTGCAGCCACTTGTACTGGTATCCATACGAGGGGACAGTACAGGCCTATACTAGCATGGCTTTATCTATAGGAGCATATTATTATAATATTACATTGCAGCCACTTGTACTGGTATCCATACGAGGGGACAGTACAGGCCTATACTAGCATGGCTTTATCTATAGGAGCATATTATTATAATATTACATTGCAATATAAAAGGTGCAGGAATCGAAACAATATAAGAAAAGAGTGAAATGTGACGAGGCCATCAAACGGCTACAGAGGGGCAAAACCATAAGGAGTCTATAGCAAGCAGCATTGAGCATTGGAAGAGTGACCTCTGTAGGACTGACTCCATCACTGGCTTTAACAGAACAATTCAACCTTGAGGAAAGTATAAGATTGGGAGGGATGAGGTAGGTCCAGATTTGCCAGCTTAGTCATACACTCACTATGACTTCTACAGATACACATTACTGTGCCATATAGTGCAAGATTGATGGGAAGTCCTCTGCCAGCTGCTCCTACAGGGGGTGAGGCCAGAGTAACCCTATCATTATTGTACAAGGTATGTACCTGAAAAAGACTGACCAGTGTCCCCTTATAGGAGAGCTTGTATGGTGATTCTACTGAACTGCGCCGATTACTGTGTGATTATAAATACATATGTGATATATAGGATACAGTATATACTCTATGTAATAAATACACAGCACTGCCCGGAGACATGGGCAGGACTCCTCTTATCTCCAGTCTATCATGGGATAGTGCCCCCACTCCTATACAGATAGCCCTGCACTACCAGCGGCTGCTCAGTGACCTCATTCTTTACCTTGTAAAAGGTTTCGAGCGGCTTTAGCTTTGTCCCCTCGGTTATTACAGAACTGGCTTTACAAGGAAGGTGTTACCGCCTGCTATAGGGAGACGCAAGTGAGAACAGTGTGAACAGGGCGCAGAGAAGCTGTGAGGAGAGCGCTGCCTGCACCCTCCGCCAAAAGTGCCAGCACGGAGCAGATTCCCGGCCGGCAGCCGGTCCTGCCTGGCGAGAGGCCGGCTCACTACACCGGGCCAGTCACACAGTGCCCGGGGCTGCAGGGGCTACACGGCGGCATCTCGGCAGCTATATCTACCGACTGACTGACACGACGCTGAGGCGGCGACCTCTAGTCAGCGGCAGAGCCTGGTGTCCACACACTACAGGGAGGTCGCAGCCCAGCAATGGCGCAGAGCACTGGTTATGTAACAGCCCGCCAGTGGCTCAGGAAAACCCCACACAGGCCA
This sequence comes from Phyllomedusa bahiana, assembly GCA_025379985.1. NCBI lineage: Eukaryota > Metazoa > Chordata > Amphibia > Anura > Hylidae > Phyllomedusa > Phyllomedusa bahiana. The sequence continues at coordinate 36,095 of JAODAL010014498.1, read as the reverse complement.
CCACTAGAGCCAGGACCCAAAACTATCCCTACAGTGTGCCAACACTAGAGCCAGGAGCCTAGACTACCCCTACAGTGTGCCACCACTAGAGCCAGGACCCTAGACTATCCTTACAGTGTGCCACCACTAGAGCCAGGACCCTAGACTATCCCTACAGTGTGCCACCACTAGAGCCAGGACCCTAGACTACCCTTACAGTGTGCCACCACTAGAGCCAGGACCCTAGACTACCCCTACAGTGTGCCACCACTAGAGCCAGGACCCTAGACTAACCCGTACAGTGTGCCACCACTAGAGCCAGGACCCTAGACTACCCCTACAGTGTGCCACCACTAGAGCCAGGACCCTAGACTACCCCTACAGTGTGCCACCACTAGAGCCAGGACCCTAGACACCTTACAGTATGCCACCACTAGAGCCAGGACCCTAGACTATCCCTACAGTATGCCACCACTAGAGCCAGGACCCTAGACTACCCCTACAGTGTGCCACCACTAGAGCCAGGACCCTAGACTACCCCTACAGGTGCCACACTAGAGCCAGGACCCTAGACTACCCCTACAGTGTGCCACCACTAGAGCCAGGACCATAGACTAACCCTACAGTGTGCCAACACTAGAGCCAGGACCCTAGACTACCCCTACAGTGTGCCACCACTAGAGCCAGGACCCTAGACTATCCTTACAGTGTGCCACCACTAGAGCCAGGACCCTAGACTACCCCTACAGTGTGCCACCACTAGAGCCAGGACCCTAGACTACCCGTACAGTGTGCCACCACTAGAGCCAGGACCCTAGACTACCCCTACAGTGTGCCACCACTAGAGCCAGGACCCTAGACTATCCATACAGTGTGCCACCACTAAAGCCAGGACCCTAGACTACCCCTACAGTGTGCCACCACTAGAGCCAGGACCCTAGACTATCCTTACAGTATGCCACCACTAGAGCCAGGACCCTAGACGACCCCTACAGTGTGCCACCACTAGAGCCAGGACCCTAGACTACCCCTACAGTGTGCCACCACTAGAGCCAGGACCCTAGACTATCCTTACAGTGTGCCACCACTAGAGCCAGGACCCTAGACTACCCCTACAGTGTGCCACCACTAGAGCCAGGACCCTACACTAACCATCCAGTGGTCCACCACAAGAGCCAGGACCCTAGACTATCCTTACAGTGTGCCACCACTAGAGCCAGGACCCTAGACTACCCCTACAGTGTGCCACCACTAGAGCCAGGACCCTAGACTACCCCTACAGTGTGCCACCACTAGAGCCAGGACCCTAGACTACCCCTACAGTGTGCCACCACTAGAGCCAGGACCCTAGACTATCCCTACAGTGTACCAACACTACAGCCAGAAGCCTAGACTACCCCTACAGTGTGCCAACACTACAGCCAGAAGCCTACAGTGTGCCACCACTAGAGCCAGAAGCCTAGACTACCCCTACAGTGTGCCACCACTAGAGCCAGAAGCCTAGACTACCCCTACAGTGTGCCAACACTACAGCCAGGAGCCTAGACTACCCCTACAGTGTACCAACACTACAGCCAGGAGCCTAGACTACCTCTACAGTGTGCCAACACAAAAGCCTAGACTACCCCTACAGTGTGCCAACACTAGAGCCAGAAGCCTAGACTACCTCTACAGTGTGCCAACACTAGAGCCAGAAGCCTAGACTACCCCTACAGTGTGCCAACACTAGAGCCAGGACCCTAGACTACCCCTACAGTGTGCCACCACTAGAGCCAGGACCCTAGACTATCCTTACAGTGTGCCACCACTAGAGCCAGGACCCTAGACTACCTCTACAGTGTGCCAACACTAGAGCCAGAAGCATAGACTACCCCTACAGTGTGCCAACACTACCCCATAGCCCACCACTAAACCAGAAGCCTAGACTACTCCTACAGTGTGCCACCACTAGAACCAGAAGCATAGACTACCCCTACAGTGTGCCAACACTACCCCATAGCCCACCACTAAACCAGAAGCCTAGACTACCCCTACATAGTCCACCACTAGAACCAGAAGCCTAGACTACCCCTACATAGTCCACCACTAGAACCAGAAGCCAAGCATAACCCTACATAGTCCACCACTAGAACCAGAAGCCAAGCATAACCCTACATAGTCCACCACTAGAACCAGAAGCCAAGCATAACCCTACCTAGTCCACCACTAGAACCAGAAGCCAAGCATAACCCTACATAGTCCACCACTAGAACCAGAAGCCAAGCATAACCCTACATAGTCCACCACTAGAACCAGAAGCCAAGCATAACCCTACATAGTCCACCACTAGAACCAGAAGCCAAGCATAACCCTACATAGTCCACCACTAGAACCAGAAGCCAAGCATAACCCTACATAGTCCACCACTAGAACCAGAAGCCAAGCATAACCCTACATAGTCCACCACTAGAACCAGAAGCCTAGTGTGCCAGCACTACACCATAGCCCACCGCTAGGACCAGAAGCCTAGACTACCCCAACATAGTCCATCATAATACACTAGAAGCCTAGACTACCCCTACACTATGGCAGCACTACCCCGTATCCCACCACTAGAGCCAGGAGCCTAGACTACCCCTACAGTGTGCCAACACTACCCCATAGCCCAACACTATAACCAGAGGCCAAGCATAATCCTACATACCCCAAAACTATAATCAGAAGCCTAGACTACTGCTACAGTGTGCCAGCACTGTCCAATGGCCCACCACTAGAACCAGAAGACTAGACTACTGCTAGTGTGCCAGCACTGTCCAATGGCCCACAACTGGACCCAGAAGAATAGACTACTGCTACAGTGTGCCAGCACTGTCCAATGGCCCACCACTAGAACCAGAAGCCTAGACTACTGCTACAGTGTGCCAGCACTGTCCAATGGCCCACCACTAGAACCAGACGACTAGACTACTGCTACAGTGTGCCAGCACTGTCCAATGGCCCACCACTAGAACCAGAAGACTAGACTACTGCTAGTGTGCCAGCACTGTCCAATGGCCCACCACTAGAACCAGAAGCCTAGACTACTGCTACTGTGCCAGCACTGTCCAATGGCCCACCACTAGAACCAGAAGCCTAGACTACAGCTAGTGTGCCAGCACTGTCCAATGGCCCACCACTAGAACCAGAAGCCTAGACTACCCCTATAGTGTTCCAGCACTAATCCATAGCCCACCACTAGAACCAGAAGCCTAGACTACTGCTAGTGTGCCAGCACTGTCCAATGGCCCACCACTAGAACCAGAAGCCTAGACTACTGCTACAGTGTGCCAGCACTGTCCAATGGCCCACCACTAGAACCAGAAGCCTAGACTACCCCTATAGTGTTCCAGCACTAATCCATAGCCCACCACTAGAACCAGAAGCCAAGCATAACCTTACATAGTCCACCACTAGAAACAGTACCCCAGCATAATCCACCAGTACCCCAGCACTACCACCATAGGCCACCAAGATACACTAAACACCTAGAATAACCTTACAGTGCTCCATATCACTATATACCAAAAAATTAGAATACCCCTACAGTGCTCTGGCTCTACTTTTATAGACCATAACTATACACCAGAAGGTTAGAATAACCCTACAGTGCTCCAGAACTATCCCTACAAGTCACTACTACACACCAGAAAAGTAGCAAACCCATAGAGTGGCTCCAGCTCTACTCCACGGATCATCAGTGTACATCAGAAGGCCAGAATACACCTAGAGAGCTCCAGCTCAACTCCATAGACCATCACCATACCTCAGAAGCCTAGAATATCCCTAGAGTGCTCCAGCTCTACTCGATAAACCATATCTTTCCTCCAGTACCCCGGCTTACCTCTCCAGGACTACTCCCATAGCCTTCACTATACAGCAAAAGCCCAGCATAGCCCAAGCTAACCCTTCAGTGTGCCAGAGCCCATTACTAGCCACCAGAACCCAGCCTAATCCGTCAGTGTGCCAGTGCTACCCACAGAGCCCATTACTAGCCACCAGAACCCAGCCTAATCCGTCAGTGCCAGTGCTACCCACAGAGCCCAATACTAGCCACCAGAACCCAGCCTAATCCGTCAGTGTGCCAGTGCTACCCACATGGCCCATCACTATGCACCATAAGTAGCATAGCCCAGCCAGTGCTCCAGTAGCAGCCATCACTAAGCATTAGAAGCCCAATATGAACTCTACAGTCCTACCTCCCACAGCCCATCAGTATCCACCAGAAGCAGCACTACCCTCCAGTAGCCCAGTACTAGCCTTCTGTGGCCCCACAACCTGCAGCAGCCCAGCACAAGAGGTCCCATCCAGATAGGTGATAGACGATCAGCCACTTACTTGGAGTTCGAGGAATTCCAGTAAATTGGATCTAATACTAGAGATCTGGAGATAGCAGTCCTGATCAACAGGATCCACACTCCCAGGCTGTACTTCCACACGGAGTCCCTGCTGAGTGCCATAGTACTGTAGTGTCACCCGATCCTCTAGCCACAAACACGGTGCGAGTCCAGCGACAAATCAGCGGCGCATCCAACCAGATCGCCCGACGCGCTCAGTCCTCACTCCACTTAGCAATAAAGAATCCAATCCACACGGAGACCTCCGGCTGGGATACGCGGTATCCTAAGGCATCACATAAGAGCACCTGAACGCCCCGGGAGCCCAGCATCCGCTCTGTGCCCGCCTGGCACCACCGATCCTGGGGAACCAGCCCACGGCGATGTGACAATGATCCAGCTGAGTGCAGGCTCCAATCCCGGCCACAGTGCCTGCTGGTAAATCCCGGGCCGTGCCAGTGGCTGGAGATGGCTGCGTGTGCCAGCAACTCCTCCGTGCTGCCTGCTGCTCCAGCCACATCCAAAGTAACCGCGGCCAGCAGCGAGCTGCGGGACTATAAACCGCGCCCGCCCCCTCCGGGCCGCCCCGCTCATTGGCTGCAGGGCGCAGGCTCGGCGCTGATTGGCTGCGCGTCCCGTCACTCCCGGCTGAGGCTGTGTGTTCTGGAGCAGAGGATTGTATGTGACAGGTACAGACCTCCCATACAATATACGGCATGAACTCATCCCGAGCGCGGCTCATTAATATTCATGACGTGACCCGCTGACACCCGGCCCGCTCTGGTGCTCCGAGCCCTACGTGCTACACTCACTCCGCTATACTGATCAGCACCCAGCATTGCTATATACCCATACTATATACATTCATCACCGTACTGATCAGCACCCAGCATTACTATATACCCATACTATATACATTCATCACCGTACTGATCAGCACCCTGCATTACTATATACCCATACTATATACATTCATCACCGTACTGATCAGCACCCAGCATTACTATATACCCATACTATATACATTCATCACCGTACTGATCAGCACCCAGCATTGCTTTATCACCCATACTATATACTTTCATCACCGTACTGATCAGCACCCAGCATTGCTATATCACCCATACTATATACATTCATCACCGTACTGATCAGCACCCAGCATTGCTTTATCACCCATACTATATACATTTATCACCGTACTGATCAGCACCCAGCATTACAATATACCCATACTATATACATTCATCACCGTACTGATCAGCACCCAGCATTGCTTTATCACCCACACTATATACATTCATCACCGTACTGATCAGCACCCTGCATTGCTTTATCACCCATACTATATACATTCATCACCGTACTGATCAGCACCCAGCATTACTATATACCCATACTATATACATTCATCACCGTACTGATCAGCACCCAGCATTACTATATACCCATACTATATACATTCATCACCGTACTGATCAGCACCCAGCATTACTATATACCCATACTATATACATTCATCACCGTACTGATCAGCACCCAGCATTACTATATACCCATACTATATACATTTATCACCGTACTGATCAGCACCCAGCATTGCTTTATCACCCATACTATATACATTCATCACCGTACTGATCAGCACCCAGCATTACTATATACTCATACTATATACTTTCATCACCGTACTGATCAGCACCCAGCATTGCTTTATCACCCATACTATATACATTCATCACCGTACTGATCAGCACCCAGCATTACTATATACCCATACTATATACATTTATCACCGTACTGATCAGCACCCAGCATTGCTTTATTACCCATACTATATACATTCATCACCGTACTGATCAGCACCCAGCATTACTATATCACCCATACTATATACATTCATCACTATACTGATCAGGTGGGCACCCAGCATTACTATATATCTTCATTTTTTTTATTCATTACCGTACTGATCAGCACCCAGCATTACTATACACCCATACTATATACATTTATCACTATACTGATCAGTACCCAGCATTACTACAGCACCCATATATTATACATTCATCACAGTACTGATCAGGCGGCGGACTCCTATCATTACTGTATCACCCACATAATATATTTTCACTACTATACTGATCAGGCGGACATCCAGCATTACTATATCCCCCATATAATATACATTCATCACTATACCGATCAGCACCCAGCATTACTACATCACCCATTCTATATACATTCATCACTGTACTGATCAGGCGGACTCCTATCGTTACTGTACCACCCATATATTTTCACTACTATACTGATCAGACGGGCACCCAGCATTACTATATCCCCCATATAATATACATTCATCACTGTACTGATGAGGCGGGCACCCATGCAATATACATTCATCATCCCACTATACTGATCATGCGGGCTCCCACCGGCACCTCACCCGCCATTACCATATTACCCATACAGGACACTATGCAAACTCAATTATCCAAAACACATCTCACTGTCTGCTGAGGTACCTACCTGCTGTGTACTTATCCTCCGATAGCACTGTCTGGAAGGTCATGTACTGACCTGCCCTGAGCTCTTACACATCGCATTGACTACTACTGTGTGCTGATGTACGATCTGCTGATTTACTAAACGTGTTGTCCTACCAAGGCAGTGTATATGGATAGATGGATAGATACTAGATAAATAGATAATACATGAATAGATATATACATACTACATAGAAAGATAGATACATTCATAGATACGTACATAATAATAATCTTTGTTTATATAACGCCAACATATTCCGCAGCACTTTACAATATAGAGGGTATAAGTTCAAAATAAAAAACAGACATTACACAGTACGCAAGGCGTGAGGGCCCTGCTCGCAAGAGCTTACAATCTAAAAAGGGAGAGAATAGATAGATAAATAAATAAATAGATAGATAGAACTTGAATATTGACAGAGCTTTATATATATATATGTGTACATATGTGTCTATGTATGTATATATTTTTACTAAGTATCCCAAGTACAATATTGAAATTTCCTATGAAAGACATATTTTCCGCTTAGTCCACAGCATTGATGCAAATAGTAATCTTGTTCCAATATAGCAATGCTTTCACTTCAATTAACCAGCAATATCTATCTATCTATCTATCTATCTATCTATCTATCTATCTATCTATCTATCTATCTATTGTATAGATTGTATCTATCATCTATCTATAATCTATCTATCTATCTATCTATCTATCTCTCTCTCTCTCTCTCTCTCTCTATCTATCTATCTATCTATCTATCTATCTATCTATCTAATATCTATCTATCTATCTATCTATCTATCTATCTATCTATCTCATATCTATCTATCTATCTATCTATCTATCTATCTATCTATCTATCTATCTATCTCATATCTATCTATCTATCTATCTATCTATCTATCTATCTCATATCTATCTCATATCTATCTATCTATCTATCTATCTATCTATCTCATATCTATCTATCTATCTATCTATCTATCTATCTCATATCTATCTATCTATCTATCTATCTATCTATCTATCTATCTCATATCTATCTATCTCCTATCTATCTATCTATCTATCTATCTATCTATCTATCTATCTATCTATCTATCTATCTCCTATCTATCTATCTCCTATCTATCTATCTTTCTATCTAACTATTATCTATCTATCTATCTATCTATCTATCTATCTATCTATCTATCTATCTGTCTGTCTGTCTGTCTGTCTCTTCATGTCTGATCTATCTAGTGATCTTTCCTCCTGCTACCATCCTTCTCTCTGTATTACAGTCATGTACATGAGGTCAGTAAATGAGGTACAGTGAAAATGTGCGGGAAATTGGCAATTTTGCAGGGGTGAGAGCGAATTCCCCGGAGCGCAGGGAGCTGGCCGGGGCAGCACAGTGTGTACAGGGGGTTACAGATACTGTCATCATTATTTCTTGTGTTTTCTAGAGGCCCAGATCCTGCATGTTTAACCTTGTCCTCGGGTTACAGCAGCAGATATTACCTGGAAGAAAGGGATAAAGTAGCAGCAGATTGAGCAGAGCTTCCTATGTGACCTGTCCTGGAAATAGCGGGGACTAGCAGCCATGTCAGTGTGTGACTGTTATTATGTGTATGATTTCTATGCTAATAATAATATGAAGAAAATATGGGGCATGTGTAACAGATGAAGCAGGAGCACTGCTCCGCACCTCAGCCAGAAAGAGGAGTCTTACCGCACACAACAGCCCAGCACAGGGATACTTCTTTCTAAACTACTAAAACAACTAAGCCTCTGTTCACTCCATGTAGATATGTATTATATAGACTGTACACAAAATGTAGTATATAGTATACTATTTAATAAATGACTAGGACTCTGCTCACACCATACAGATATGTATGATATATAATGTACAATAAGTGACTAGGACTCTGCTCACACCATACATATCTGTATGATATATACTGTACAATAAGTGACTAGGATTCTGTTCACACCATACAGATATGTACAATATATACTGTATAATAAATGACTAAAGGGCTCTGCTCAAAACCATACAGATATGTAGATATATACCCGTATAATAAAAGACTAGACTCTAAACCCCACCATACAGATATTATGATATAAAATGTACAATTAAGTGACTAGGATTCGTTCACACCATACAATATGTACAAATATATACTGTATAATAAATGACTAGGAATTCCCGTTCACACCATACAGATATGTACAATATATACTGTATAATAAATGACTAAGACTCTGCTCACACCATACAGATATGTATTTATATAAAACTGTAAATTAAATGTCTAAGGACTATGTTCACACCATAGAAATACATATAATATATACTGTATAATAAATGACTAGGACTCTGTTCACACCATAGAAATACATATAATATATACTGTATAATAAATGACTAGGACTCTGCTCACACCATACAGATATGTTATGATAATATTTCTGTTTAATAAATGAAATAGGACTCCCGTTCACAAACCCTTAGAAATACAAAATTTAATTTTAACTGTAAAAATAAAAAGACTAGGACTCTGCTCACACCATAGAAATACATATAATATATACTGTATAATAAATGACTAGGACTATGCTCACACCATACAGATATGTATGATATATACTGTTTAATAAATGACTAGGACTCTGTTCACACCATACAGATATGTATGATATATACTGTATAATAAATGACTAGGACTCTGTTCACACCATAGAAATATATATAATATATACTGTATAATAAATGACTAGGACTCTGCTCACACCATACAGATATGTATGATATATACTGTTTAATAAATGACTAGGACTCTGTTCACACCATAGAAATACATATAATATATACTGTATAATAAATGACTAGGACTCTGTTCACACCATACAGATATGTATGATATATAATGTAAAATAAGTGACTAGGATTCTGTTCACACCATACAGATATGTATGATATATACTGTATAATAAATGACTAGGACTCTGCTCACAGCATACAGATATGTATGATATATACTGTATAATAAATGACTAGGACTCTGCTCACAGCATACAGATATGTATGATATATAATGTACAATAAGTGACTAGGATTCTGTTCACACCATACAGATATGTACAATATATACTGTATAATAAATGACTAAGACTCTGCTCACACCATACAGATATGTATGTTATATACTGTATAATAAATGACTAGGACTCTGTTCACACCATACAGATATGTACAATATATACTGTATAATAAATGACTAGGACTCTGCTCACACCATACAGATATAGATATATATAATGTACAATAAGTGACTAGGATTCTGTTCACACCATACAGATATGTACAATATATACTGTATAATAAATGACTAAGACTCTGCTCACACCATACAGATATGTATGATATATACTGTATAATAAATGTCTAGGACTATGTTCTCACCATAGAAATACATATAATATATACTGTATAATAAATGACTAGGACTCTGATCACACCATACAGATATGTATGATATATACTGTATAATAAATGACTAGGACTCTGCTCACACCATACAGATATGTACAATATATACTGTATAATAAATGACTAAGACTCTGCTCACACCACACAGATATGAATGATATATACTGTATAATAATTGACTAGGACTCTGCTCACACCATACAGATATGTATGATATATACTGTATAATATTAATGACTAATACTCTGCTCCACCATACAATATTTGATATATCTGTTTATAATGACTAGGACTCTGTTCACACCATAGAAATACATATAATATATACTGTATAATAAATGACTAGGACTCTGTTCAGACCAGATATGTACAATATATACTTTATGATAAATGACTAGGACTCTGTTCACACGAGATATGTATGACATATACTGTATAATAAATTACTAAGCTTCTCTTCAAACCATACAGGTATGTATAATATATACTGTTCACACCATGCAGATATGTATTATATATACTGTATACTATATCTATATTTTTATACACATGTGACAGGAGAGGGTCCAGATTTCTGTAAGAATAATAGAGATTTATTCATATAAGTTCACGCATTGCTTTTGGACGCTTTTCTAAGTAGAAGTGTTTGGGAAAACCTGAAAACGTTCCTATTTTTTCATATATTTACACCAGCAGACTTTGGTAAACCACTGTGAATCCATCCGCTGTTCTCTGCTTTGCTATTTAATGGCTAAAAAAAATGCTTTTATCAGCATAAAAATGAATGGTGCAAATAAATAAAAATACATTAATAAAAAATAAATGCTTAGAATTCAGTTGCAAGAAGTGAGGTGTGAATCAGGCTGTAAACAGCCCCTGAAATGCTCAAGAAAACAAATATATCGGAACATTTCTACTTCTGATAATACGGTTTTATTTTACCGCAGTGACAGATTTCCCAGCGAGGTTTGGTAACGGTTACGCCGTGCTGTTATAACAGCATTAGACTATGACCCTGACCTGTACAGCACAATGTGAATGGGCGCTAATGATAATTTGTTGTAAGGTCGTCGACCGTAGAGGTCATGATTGTTATAGTGAAGGCTATGTACAAAAGACAATTCAAAATGTATAGACAGCTCCTAATTTTTTTTAAATAGCCTGCCATATACAATATAGGATGAGAGTTTTCTTAATAAATGTATGGGATGTATTCTGGGAATGGAGCTGAGTCTGGCTGTCGCCGCCTCAGACGCCCTTCTCTTGGGGCCACAGGCCTGCACACTGTCACATGTCGCACTGGGACTTTCTGCGACAAGAGGCGTCCAAAAAATCCCTCCCTGATTGTGCGTCTCTAAGAGCTTAGCACTGGTAATGTCAGTGGCTTGGGGGCAGCGAGACATCACTTCTCTCTCTCTATATATATATACATATATATACACACACACACACATATAGATATATAAGCCCCGCTCATCGTCTGCGGGACACCCCGGCGCAGCTCCATACATGTACACAGCCAGGCAGCTCCATACTGCGCTCCACTATGCAGCTGCTGTACTGGAGAGCGACAAGCTGCATTTCCATGGAGTCACAGTGCCTACTTGTGGCAGCTATGCACTTCTTATAGTCTGAATGCAGCCAGGCTCCTCTGGGTCCTACAGACCATCGTATTTAACCGTTTAGTGTCTTCTCTGCAGCATGCTGGTGGAGAATACACTGCAGCTAATGGCACCCAGCCGAAATGTAGCTTATTAGATCTGTTCTACTACATCTAAACTACACTAAGCCGTGCAGTCTGCCTCATACTAGAGGTAAGCTAGATAATAAGCAGGTACCGACATAAATATGCATAGAGTGCCAAAAAAATGAATGCACCACTACTGAGAATAGAAAGAGATACGGCACAGACCACAATCTGCACCTCAAAATCACAGCTTTATAACAAAACAATATCCAAATCTGAAAAGCAGATACCAAGGTGTTAAAAGCACTTAAAAACTACAGAGCAGTAACAAATCAGTCCCATGTAAGAGACTGACATACTCAGATCATGGACATATAGCTGTTAATAATAGGAAATGTACATAGACATCACAAATACTACAATGTCAAATAGCACATAGGGAGGAAAGAAGAGTAAGGGCTTGTTCACACGGCGTTTTTGGATCCGTTTTGGCTCCAGAAATCGCATCCAAAAATGCAGCAGTGATCGGATCCTAAACAGATCCAACACGTATCCAACATGCAGCTGCGTGTTTGGATACGTGTTGGTTGCAGCAGGATCGCACCCTATTCTTTATTATAGGGCTCCTGCTGCATCTTTCGGACCAAGAATTGATATGCCAATTCTTAGAACGGATCCGAAAGACGGATCTGAAACACGCAGTGAGACACGCATCGGAGAGCACTCGTGTGAATGCTGATGCGTGTTTCTAGATAAAGCAATGTAAATCACATTGCTATTATTAGATACATGTTTGGGTCCGTTTAGGGTCTGACAGGGATCCAAACACGTATCTATAAACGTATGTTCACACGGACTCAACACGCCATGTGAACATACCCTAATATCACCAAAGTCCACGTGGGTACCCAGGTCTCCACCCATATCGCTGCTATTCTTTTCTCCTTATGTGCTATTTGACATTGTAGAATTTGTGATGTCTATGTACATTTCCTATTATTAACAGCTATATGTAAATGATCTAGGTATTTCATTCTCTTACATGGGACTGATTTGTTACTACTCTGTAGTTTTTAAGTGCTTTGAACATTTTTGTGTCCGCTTTTCAAATTTGAATATTGTTCAATTTGATCTGGGTTTTTGATGTGCTGCTTCTGGTCTGTGCCATATCTTTCCTTCTATCCTTAGCAGTGGCTCATTCCTATTAAATGTAAAGCATGGATCTATGTTGTAGTGTAACAAATCATACTGTACCCAGAATTGCAGTATCGTGCGGCAAACACAAGCACTTTATGAGACGTCCTTATCTCGGCTGCAGTGTATTAAATGTAGGCTACTATATCTGACCGGCAGCATGAAGCCCTCTCAGCCTACGACCGGGTTCAAATGGCGTTTCTTTTTATAGATGTCCATTTTAACAATAGAGAGTCAATGGGGATTTTAAAAAGCACACCAAATTACGGGTGCAACATAGTAACACAGTCGATAAGGCTGGAAAAAGACACAGGTCCGTTCAGTTCAACCTATGATCCTATAGTGTTGATCCAGAAGAAGGTGAAAACCCCTATGAGTAGGATGCCAATTGGCCCATACAAAAAGGAAAAATTCATTCCCGACTACAAATCTGGCACTAAAAATGCATCAATCAAAAGGTGGTCATACTAAAAATGCATGCAGAAAATGCTTAAAAAACACACGAGGAAAATGTGCGTAAAAAGTGCATGAAAAATGTGTTCCTTCTGTGAAATATACGTGTATTCTTTTACAGCGTGTGAACATAGCCTAAGGGTATGTTCACAAGGCGTATTTGAAATATGTATTCTGGTATGTATTATGTACCAAAATGCATAAAAAAATACGTATTTAACAATGTTCTAGTCAGAGCTCATTGATTTCGATGTAAAATATGTCTTAAAGGTCTTGTTTTTAGTCTGGATTTCAGTCCTGCTAGTGTGTGAAGCATCAACACAGCACTATAAGCACCAAAAATAGGAAAACCAGGATAAGCGAGTTGTTAGTGTGGTTATTTAGAGGGACCAAATAAAGCTAGGAGAGGCCATTGCTATCCACTCACATGCCTTAAGGGTGTGTTCCCACGCTCAGGTTTTTAGATGCAGTTCTTGAAGCCAAAGCCAACAATAGATGTAAAACAAGTCTTCCTTTATGTGTCCTCCATTTGCAATCTGTGCTTGACTTTGGCTTCAAAAACTGCGTTAAAAATCTTGAATGTGGCAACATATCCTAACTACATGATGAGGGCACTGGGAATGCACCCATCCCTAGGGTCAGTGGAGTTGTATCTGTCACCCTACATACATCTACTAGCTCTGTGATAGTACAGGCAGTTCCATCAGTGGTTAGAGGCAGACTGGGTTGCCTTGGGCCACCAGTGGAGTACATGCATGAAGTCTACCAGTGGAGTGCATTCAGAGGGTCTACCAGTGGAGTTGATTCTTGGGTCCCACCCTATAGCTATTGCATATGATGGCACATACTGCATATGGCTCTTGCTTTATGCCTCTCTGTCTCTGTTTTCTCTCTGAAAAGCTGTCCCAGGCCTGCCATGCCCAGGGGCCCATAATTCCCAGGGGCCCACATAGGGTTTTCTCTGTTCCCCTGTGGACCAGTTTGAGCCTGTTTATAGGGCACATGTTGCAGGACAAATAAGAATCTGGCTATTCCTGTAGCAAACAGCATAGTTGTTCTAATATGAAAGGGGATATCATTATCCCCCAATAGCTATAGTATATATACTGCAGTATACATACTGCATTTTAGTCTGTTAGGCTATGTCGACACAACACTGGATTCTCGCCGGATTTTCAGCGTATTCAGTATTTTGAATCTGCCGAAAATCTGACTGGACCGAAAGCTGTGTAGACTTCAATAGAAAATCCGTGCTGTAGTCTACAGAGCACAGGTTTACTAATGAAGCTGCCGTCTGTCCGGCAGAAGACAGGACATGTTCTATCTTCCGCTGGGTTATCAGTGGATTCCTGTGCAGCCCACATACTGGGCCGACAGTAATCTGGAATCTGACCGCGTTTTTTTG
Source organism: Phyllomedusa bahiana (assembly GCA_025379985.1). Lineage (NCBI taxonomy): Eukaryota > Metazoa > Chordata > Amphibia > Anura > Hylidae > Phyllomedusa > Phyllomedusa bahiana. The sequence goes on along the minus strand of JAODAL010014498.1, from coordinate 20,991 downwards.
TGCAAAAACGCACCCAAAAACAGTGGCGTGGCACGGTGCGACAAAGCTGAAATACTGTCGGGTTTCTGACTGTATTTTAACTTTGCTGTGGAGACATAGCCTTAGATGCTTTGTGCACTGTTCAAGATGTTATCAGCTGCACAAAAGAATCGCAGCTGCACTGGTGTGTATGAGCTACATCACTAGCGATGACAGTGTAATAAAGCTATTTGTCCTGTGTATGGCGGGTGCTGCCTTCCTAGGAAGGATTTAACTACTCTTCAACTACCTGGGACATATCCCTGAATCCTGGCAAGTTTAGTCTTGAAATTAAACAGGAGCCACAGAATGTAAAGCTCTCCTTACTAACTGATTCTACTGATTTGCATACTACATGGATATCATATGTTCTTCTTATTAAATAATGGTCCTTATCAGATCACAAACATTGTGTTCTACATGACTGTCTGTCCATCTACATAACGGTTCATCTATCTATCTATCTATCTATCTATCTATCTATCTATCTATCTATCTATCTATCTATCTATCTATATCTTTATCTGTCTACATAATAAGGAAATTATTTATCTATGTATCTGTCTACATAATTATCTATTAATCTATCTGTCTGTCCATCTCTTCTCTATCTGTCCTATCTATCTATCTATCTATCTGTCTATCTATCTATCTATCTATCTATCTATCTATCTATCTATCTATCTATATATCTATGTATCTATCTATCTGTTTGTATGTATGTATGTATGTATGTATCTATCTATCTATCTATCTGTTTCTATGTGTGCATGTATGTATGTATTTATCTACCTACAGTCATATGTAAAAGTTTGGGCACCCCTATTAATCTTAATCATTTTTAGTTCTAAATATTTGGGTGTTTGCGACAGCCATTTCAATTTGATAAATCTAATAACTAATGGACACAGTAATATTTCCGGATTGAAATGAGGTTTATTGTACTAACACAAAATGTGCAATATTAGTTATTAGATATATCAAATTGAAATGGCTGTTGCAAACACCCAAATATTTAGAACTAAAAATGATTTAGATTAATAGGGGTGCCCAAACTTTTTCATATGACTGTATCTATCTGTTTCTATGCATGCATGTATGTATGTATGTGTCTATCTATCTACCTTTCTATGTATCTATGTATCTATCTATCTATATGTCTGTCTGTATCTATCTATCTATCTATCTATCTATCTATCTATCTATCTGTATCTATCTATCTATCTATCTATCTATCTATCTGTATCTATTTATGTATCTATATTTTATCTGTCTACATGAATGTAGATGTATGTATCTATGTATCTATCTCATAATTTCTATTATTTATGCTTCTTGTTCCATCAATCTTTACTCTATCTATCTATTTATGTATCTATCTATGTGTCTGTCTATCTATCTATCTATCTATCTATCTATCTATCTATCTATCTTTTGTTTGTATGTATGTATGTTCTGTGTACTATGTATGTATTTATAAAATGTATGTTATCTATCTATCTATCTATCTATCTATCTATCTATCTATCTATCTATCTATCTATCTATCTATCTATCTGTTTCTATGTATGCATGTATGTATGTATTTATCTACCTACAGTCATATGTAAAAGTTTGGGCACCCCTATTAATCTTAATCATTTTTAGTTCTAAATATTTGGGTGTTTGCGACAGCCATTTCAATTTGATAAATCTAATAACTAATGGACACAGTAATATTTCCGGATGGAAATGAGGTTTATTGTACTAACACACAATGTGCAATATTAGTTATTAGATATATCAAATTGAAATGGCTGTTGCAAACACCCAAATATTTAGAACTAAAAATGATTTAGATTAATAGGGGTGCCCAAACTTTTTCATATGACTGTATCTATCTGTTTCTATGCATGCATGTATGTATGTATGTATCTATCTATCTATCTTTCTATGTATCTATGTATCTATCTGTCTGTCTGTATCTATCTATCTATCTATCTATCTATCTATCTATCTATCTATCTATCTATCTATGTGTGTATCTATCTGTATCTATTTATGTATCTATCTTTCTATCTGTTTACATGTATGTATGTATGTATGTATGTATGTATGTATGTATGTATGTATCTATCTATCTAACTTTCTATGTATCTATGTATCTATCTATCTATTTATGTATCTATCTATGTGTCTGTCTATCTATCTATCTATTTATCCCTCCATCCGCCACTTATGTATCTATCTGTTTGTATGTATGTATGGATGTATGTATGTATGTATGTATGTATGTATCTATCTATCTATCTATCTATCTGTTTCTATATATGCATGTATGTATCTATCTACCTATCTATCTGTATCTATCTATCTATCTATCTATCTATCTATTTATTTATGTATCTATCTTTCTATCTATTTATATGTATGTATGTATGTATGTATGTATCTATCTATCTATCTATCCCTCCATCCACCATTTATCTATGCATCTCCTATCTATCTATCTATCTATCTATCTATCTATCCCATATCTATCTCATATCTATGCATCTCCTATCTATCTATCTATCTATCTATCTATCTATCTATTTGTATGTGTGTATCTATCTATCTGTTTCTATGTATGCATGTATGTATCTATCTTTCTATCCATCTGTATCTATCTATTTATGTATCTATCTTTCTATCTGTTTATATGTATGTATCTATCTATTTATGCATCTATCTTTCTATCTGTTTATATGTATGTATCTATTTATCTATCTATCTATTTATGTATCTATCTTTCTATCTGTTTATATGTATGTATCTATTTATCTATCTATCTATTTATGTATCTATCTTTCTTTCAAAAATATATGTTGTAAATGTAAGTGAAAGTTGGACTGTGACTTTTGGAGATAATGGGGTGGGGAGAGGGTCACTCTGGAACAATACATGATCAGTCATCAGAGGTTTCCAGTGACAATGGGAGCGCTGTGTCCAGGCCAGTATTTAGCTGGAGACCTGGGTTCAGTGCTCCTGTGCCTAAACTGCTATTGTCAGAGCTTTGACTGACAGCTGCTGAAGACAAAAGTGTTTGGTAAATTTGCTGTGCTCTGGAGACAAAACAGAAGTGAAAGACGACATTAGATAAAACAAATACTTCACAGGGGATTGGAGAGTTTTCCTCCTTCTCTGCTGTAGATGTGGACGCAGAAGCCATTCTTAAAGGATTTGTAAATTTCCCTTTACCTCCCAGAAAAGAGATTAAACTCCAGCTCCCCTTAACCTGCAATACATCCCAGTCTACCTGGCCTTGCTCATATTTCCAGCCTGCGAAGTGAATGTGGATTCTTATCTCAGAAATGTGTTTTGCACCATCAAAGACAGGGAGCAGTTTGTCTCTGACACTCACTTTTCAAAAGAGCCCTTTTGTAGCAAACTATTAATTTAATTTGCAGTCTCACAAAGGTCGAGGATCCGGTTTTCATCAGGATAAAGGGTCTGTCTCTTAAATCACATTTGGATGGAGACAGGGCCTCTCCTGGACAGATATCCATCAACTAGTGTACACAAAACAAGCAATATCCAAACACCAAAGACCAGCAGCTCTGAGTAATTACATGTTTTAACATAAGCAATGCATGTGTTTATATGTGAGCTGGATCTATCCCTACAGGACTCTGCAATGTCCATCTGGGCCCTTTCCACTGCTTAGCAGAAAGGGCTTTTTCTTCCCTCAGTTCCTGTCTTGTTTCTTGTTTGTTTTGTCCTAAATAGCACAGGGTGCCATAGATGTGTGAGGGGTGTGAGTAAATGGTGACCTCTCTCTGCTGCATCCTCCTTCCAAGTAAACCAAAGGAAGTGGAGATCTTCCACTGCTTCCAAATATAACTTTTATTGCTAAAAATATAACTGCAAAACAATTGCTCTGATAAGCATACACTAGGTGATATCTCCCCTAAGTTTCCCAATGTGTATACACGTATTGTGTGGCTCTGTATGTGTGGATAGTGAAAATTCATAGAGATTTGTTTTTCACTTTATAATAACATACCAGAAATCATGTAGGGTTGATGTTTACCACGTTTATTGATCTTTTGTCATAATTGTGATATACTAAAAAATATGAAGCAAAGAAAACAACAAAAATATTTGCTAAACAATACAAAGAATAGATAACACTAAAATTTTGCTGCCCACTCTTTTAAAATATAATACACTTTACTGAAGACAAGCCAATAAATGAAAAACATTTAAAACCATCCACAGGGCTATATAAAATCTCAACTACTTAGTGGATACATACATCACCAAAGATATATGTAAAGGGCTGGGAATACACACTAGTACGTATAAAATAGTTACTGTAACATTGCAAACCCAACAAAGATGATATAACTAGAGACACCTCTAGAAGTCTATTGCATATAAAGAGTGCAATAAATACATAAGTGAATCAAAGACAACCAATACTAAACATAGAGAAGGTGCCAAAAAAGTTCTAATATTAGATAAAGAAACTGCACATAAAGAAATTATGAGGCGTAAACCTGAAGCCAAAAGTACTGCAAGGATAAAGCTTTTTCTATACTTAGTATTGGGTGATTCATCTCTGATACTATACTATACTATATATTTATCACACTCTTTATATGTGTTATATCATCTATGTTTTTTGGGGAGGCTGCAATGTTAGGGTATGTTCACACGGCGTGTTGGGTCCATGTGAACTTACGCTTTTGGATGCGTGTTTGGGTCCGTCTAGACGCATCTAAAAATAAGCAGTGTGTTTTACAGTGCTCGCAATGTAAAACATGTATGAGTGATCGCTGATGCGTGTTTACATTGCATCTGTCGGATACATCTTTCGGATCCGTTCTAAGAATTGACATGTCAATTCTTGGTCCGAAAGACGGAGCAGAAGCCCTATAATAAAGTATAGGGTGCGATCCTGCTGCATCCAACACGGATCCAAACACACAGCTGCATGCTGGATCCATGTTGGATCCGATACACGCTACGTTTTTGGATACGATTTTCGGGTCCATGTTGGACCCGAAAATCGTATCCCAAAATGCTGTGTGAACAGCCCCTTATAGTGACTATTTAATATGTACTAATGCATATTCCTGATCCTTTACATGTACAGTATTTATAGTGCTGCTTGTAGCCACAGACTATATAAAATATCGACCACTTAGACAATATTCTAGTGGAAATAAGCAGCACTATAAATGCATGTAAATGATTAGGAATATATACTTTTACATATAAAATAGTCACAATAACATTGTAATCCCCCAAAACAAAGATTATATAACCACATACACCTCTAGAAGTCTATCACGTATGAAGAGTGTAATAAATACATATTGTACATGTATCAGAGACAAATCACCAACACTAAAATTGAAAAAAGCTTGAGGCTAGGTCTACACAGCACAGGTTTTTGATCGGATTTACGGAGGCTTCATTATTTAGAGTCCGCTGAAAATCTGAGAGTACCCAGCACTGTGTAGCCCTCAATAGAAAATCTGTGCGGTAGTCTACATTGCACTGATTTGTTGCTGAGGATTTCTAAACCGCCATCAATCGGGTGGAAAATATAACATGTGCTATCTTCCGCTGGATTCCTGTCGGATTCGTGGAGCCTCAATATACAGGCCGTCGGGAAATACAAAATCCGAAAAAAAAATGTGCGCAAATACCGCGGCAAGAACCGCAGTACGGCAAGGTTAAAATACTGTTGGATTAATGATGTATTTTAACTACGCTGTGTAGACATAGCCTTATCCTTAAAGCACTTTGAGCTTCAGGTTTACGCCTATTTAGTGTAAGAGATGGGAGAGACTGCAAGTATAAAGAGGAGACACAGAGCAGAGGCTCTCTGTCCATATGAATGTGTATGATGATTTAAGATGTATATTGTAGAACAAGTCGGGGGTGTTGAAGCTGTCACTTTCTCCCCATTAGTTCTATCATTTCCTGGTTACAAGGTAAACGTTCTGCCTCCTGATTTTGTAGAGCATAGCAGTCTCTTCTCTAAACACACTTATTACCTTATTGCTGACTGGACACACACCATGTAAAACATTCCGACTCCACTTATTATTACAACTAAGCTCTGTCTGCCACCTAATGACTTTTGTGTCTGAAGGGATAACTCTTTAAACGCATTTCAAGCACATTCTGAGTTGCAATTTTGTAGCTGCAAAGTTGCCATTAACAGCAGAGCTTTTTTTCCACATAAACTGTATTGCGTAGTTATGATTGATAATTGATATTTAGAACATATAGGACCACATGTATGAAAACTGTCTAGGTCTAAAACTCACTTTGTTGCCCATAGCAACAAATCAGAGTGCCCCTTTCATTTCATATAGTGCTCTGGAGAAATGAAAGGGGCTCCCTGATTGGTTGCTATGGGCAACAAAGTGAGGTTTAGACAGTTTTCATACTTGTGGCTCATAGTGTCGAATATGTAATTTTTGATATTATTATATCAGTGTGTATTTTTTAGACACCGTAGTACCCAGAGGATACCCATGCAAACACGGGGAGAACATACAAACTCTTTGCAGATGTCGTCCTTGGTGGGAGTTAAACCCAGGACTCCAGAGCTGCAGGGCAACAGTGCTAATCGATGCATGTGTATATTTATATAGTTATGATTGATAATTGGAGTTTAGAGCATATTGGGCCTCATTCATCAAATCTAACAGTAAGGACAGCTTTAATTTGTGTAACTATTCTGGGAAAATGAAAGCTGATTACTGATTGTTTGCTAAAGGCAATAATGACAGTTTTACTATTAGTTTTGATAAGTGAGGCCATTGAGTCAGATATGGTCAAATACTTTATAAATCACATATTTGTGATTAACATAACATAATGTATTCTAAACATCAATTACTAATTATAATTATTATATTATATTTAAAGTGTAACCCTGTGCATTTGATTATTGTATTCTATACATAATTTATTAATATATATCATATATATATTGTGTGTGTGTATATACACACACACACATATAATACCACGTGTGTATATTAACAACACACAATATATATACACACCTTTACAGTCATATGAAAAAGTATGGGCACCCTATTAATCTTATCATTTTTAGTTCTAAATATTTGGTTTTGCGACAGCACATTCAATTTGATAAATCTAATAACTGATGGACACAGTAATATTTCCGGATTGAAATGAGGTTTATTGTACTAATACAAAATGTGCAATATTAGTTATTAGATATATCAAATTGAAATGGCTTTTGTAAACACCCAAATATTTAGAACTAAAAATGATTTAGATTAATAGGGGTGCCCAAACTTTTTTATATGACTGTATATGTTGGTGTATATGTGCATATATAATATATATATATATATATATATATATATATATATATATATATATATATATATATAAAACAAAATCAGCTTGCACTCGAACATGAAATATGTGAAAAAATTATGTGCTTTATTTCATGTCCACAGACGGATATATATAGGGCGACATGAATGGAAACTCTATGGGCCACATGTATGAACCTGTTTAGGTCTAAAACCCACTATAGGTTACTATGGGCAAAAAAGTGAGTTTTAGACCTAAACAGGTACATACATGTGGCCCATAGAGTTTCCTGTAGTGTCTGACCGTAGATCTTCAAGTGTGTATTGTACAGGGAACTGAAGTTTCTGGGTGTACATACATTTAATTTTCACATTACAATATAGTATATGTTTATTTTATTCATTTATATAGTGCTTTTATATTCCGCAGCACACACATATATACACAGGGGGTTAACAGGGTGCTGGAAAGCACGGGGGTCCGGGGTTTAAAAAACCCACTGAGGATTTCCAGTGAAAAATGACAAAAATCTTAGTGCGGGCAGAATATAAAAGCGCTATATAAATTCATAAAATAAACATATAATATATTGTGATGTGAAAATGAAATGTATGTACATGCAGAAACTTCTGTTCACTGTGCAATACACACATGAAGATCTAGGGACCAAACACCGGGAAAACACTTCCGGGAACCCCTTGTCAGATGCTAATGATCAAAAAAAAAAACAAGAAAAGGTTTGAAAAAACAACTTTCCCCCTTCAGAAAGCACACAAAATCATATCTCACAAGAGCTGGGTTTTCCCACCCCAAAGGGCTTTCAAACTCACTGATAAGATCCTAAACAAAGCAAAGAATAATAAGAAAGAAAACTCCAAAGCCCAGTATTTCCGTGGTGCAGGGTGAAATGAACCTGGGTTTTTTTGGGAATACATAATATTATGTCTAAAATTTCTAGGTTTTTAAAGGGGAATGCCCCACGGAAAGGGTTTTGGAAGGTTTTTTTTTTTTAAGGGCGGTTTGCGGTTTTTGAGCACCCTAAAAAAACCCCCGGGCCGGAAAAAAAAAAGAACGGGCTCTTTGGAAAAACCCTTTTCGGGAGCCCCCACTTAAAGGGTTTCCCCCCCGGGGGGGCGGTTTTTTCCCGCCCGCGGGACACCCGAAAAAAAAGAAAAGCCTTCCCCCCCCCTGCACCCGGGGGGGATGGCCGCAAAAAAGGACAAAAAACCGGCCAGAAAACCGGGCCCGGGGTTTTTTGTCCGGGTGCCGTGGGAAGGGCCCCCAATGGTGCAAGTTAAATTTGGGGCTTCATTCTATGGGTTATATGGACTGCCCTTCCTAATTTTAAGGGTAGTATACTTTTAAAAAGGGGTAAGACGGTTTTTTTTTACCTTACGGGTTTTCCTTTCCCAAATGAAAATACATGAGAGGTTCAACCATCGAGATAACTATAGCCATAGGAGCGGCTATGGGGCACATAGGTGCAAGAACATTGTACTTTTTTAAAGGTGATAACATGTTTGTGGCTTTCTTTATCATTTATTTTGTTGGTTCTCGGGATATATGGGGGTTTTAATTTAACTTTTAATAGTTGTTACTTACATTGCAGTTTCTGTTTCCTGTCATTAGGTGTTGGAGGCTTCTCATTTTCTTATGGGGCTCTATATATCCTAAAATGACAAACAAAAGGTACTTTTTTTAACAGCTTTACCTGCTCCGGCAAATTAACTCTGGGGGAGAAACGGTAAGGAAAAAACCCAAAAGCTTTCCCGTTCCCTAAAATTAAAAAAAAATCCGTCATGTACTGCACCAGCTTTCCCAAACCGGTAGGGGGGGTCCCGTCAAAAAAAATTTATCAAAAAAAACTTTTTTTTTGAAAAAATTTTAAAAAATTTTTAAGATCACTCATAGTGGGGGTTACATGCTTAGAATGGTGTTGATTCAATACCCTTTTTAATAAAATATCTATAAATCCTTTTTACGTACCTTTGGGTTTAACCATACTTTAAAAAAGCTTGTGAATAAAAAAATCTTTAAACTGAAGACACGAAACTGGGAAATTCCCCTTTTAAAAGCCCCTTGAGAAAGGGGGATTTCTGACCCTGCCAAATTTAAGTTTTATGCCCATATCAGCAAAAAGATTGCTCACTAGAAAAATTAAATTTCGCAATCTTAGACGGGGCTACAAAGGGGTTTTTTTTCATGTATTTTTCAGCAGTATTTATAAACCAAACAAAAAAGGGTTCCCAAAACCCCGAAATAACAAATCTTCTCATATTTCTTTTCCCCATGAAAGGGTCTTCTCCTGGTGTTTGCCCTTTCAAAAACAGCTGAAAATAAACATCCCAAAAAACTTGGGTTAACCGAAATTTTGGGGTTGGGGGTTTATTTGTTTTAGCTTTTTATATGTAGTTTTTATAGTCAAAACCAGAAATAAATCATAAAATTGGGGGGAAAACTTTTTAAGGGGGAAAAAAATGAGCTTTTTTCCCTTTTTTTTATACCCATTCCTGGTTTTTGTTTTAAAAACTGTATCTACAATCCTTAACATGTAAACCCGCCCTTTACCAATTTCAAATCTTTAGAATTTATTCAAAAGTTTCAGCCCCCAAATTTTTCGAGAGTCCTTTTTCAAGCCATGTTTTTTACCAAGTTTTCCCCCCAAGTATTTGAAAACCCCCCCACTGCCATGTTTGGTCTTAAAAGATCCACGAATTTGTATAATGGCGTTCCTTTTGAGAAAAATGAGAAATCACAGTAGCCCGACTCCTTGGGCACTTTGGGAAACCTAGGGTCTTACTTTATGTGCGTGACATTTTGACTGATTAGGTGGGAAACAAATGTTTTCAATGTCAGAGAAACCTTAGACACAAACACACGCATATAAATATATTTCTATATACAGTGTTTCAACAACAAGTCTAAGAGAGATAAAATATCCTAAGCATAAAACAATAATAATACAGTAATGCTGTAGTAATTGACAGACACAATAAGCACAATACATTACATACAACCCAAATATTTTTACCCTTAAATTTTGGGTTTTCCCCTGACCTATTTCCAGCAATTTGTATTTAACTTAAAAAAAAAAAACCCCGAATAATTTGTAGCCCTTGTTAAAACCTTTTATATTATGAGGGTGATTCAATATGATTTTTTCACTTGCCCTTTTTTTTTAGTTAAAAAGAAGATAATCAAAAATGTTTCAAGGTTTATAAAAAGGCATGTAATTAGAAGATAGGATATATGGGAAAATGAATGACAGGAGGTTTGGGATTTAAGGACTCCTGTAGATTTTTTAAATCAGGGGAAAGGGTTTATGTGGGCTGAACCAGAAGACCTTAAATTTTTCCCAAAAACAAAACAAAAGTTTTTTTTTCAAACCCAAGACCCCTTTTTTGCCCAAAAGGGGTTTTTTTTGTCTTATTTAAAAAAGAGGCCAAAAAAAGGGGTATTTTAAATTTAACCCCTCATTTAACACCAAAAACACAATTTAAAAACCATTCAACTCTTACATGAAATTCATACTACCCTGAACTGCAGCCCAAAGGGTTTCGGTTTTCCCTTTTTTGCTATGGAAAGGGGGCCCCAAGTGTTTTTCCTTGGGGCCAAAAAAAGTTTTGGAAAAGCTCTATGAACTACGGTGTGGCATTCAGTATTCAAATCCAAACCCCCCCACTGAGGGAAGAGGGAAGAGCGGTTTTTAAACAAAATTTAAAAATTGTTGCTTTGCAAAAGGGTCAAATTTCCCTGAAAGTTAGGGTTTGGGCCCCACGGCACAGGACAATTAACCCGGCAGATTTAAAAAAAACCAGTAAAATTTTCAAATGTTTTTTGGCCCTGCAACTTCCGCATGGGGACAGCTTTTCTCCGCGAATAGCGGAGAAAAGCCCTCCCCCTTCGCATAGACATGTTCATATTCTGCCCGAAAACCAGATGGAAGAATGAACATGTTCTATGTTTTTCGGAATGCCGGCGTTCTGAAGAACCAGCGGGCGGAAAACCCGTGCAGTGGGGACTGCTCTGTGGGTCCATTTAAAAGTTTGTCAGCCGGTTTGCAGACGGTTTTAAAAACCAAAAACTGTCTGTAAAACTGGCTGAAAACCCGTGCCGTGGGGACAAGGCCTTAGGATCATAATAAAGCACTTAGATAAAGCATAATTGCGGGACGTATTTTGCCCCGCAATTACGCCGTGTGCTCGGGAGCGGGGGCAGGGCGAGGGTGGGGGTCGGGGCAGCCCTCTGGCCCCATAGACATTCATTACTAGCGCCGCGTATATGCCGTGAATAATTGAGGAGACGTAATCCATAGTTCACTATGAGAACTGTGGATTACAGTAATGACTGGGATGTATCTCGCCCCGTATTTCACGCAGTACGGCACAAAATACGGGTGAGATATGTCCCATTTTAAGCCGTGTGAACATGGCCTTAAGCTTAGCTCATCTGGTCTGCTCCTACAAAAGAGCTACTAATACACAACTAGCTGGCTATAAAAACCTAGGTGTATAGAAGCAGTAGATGGTAATCCCTGTCCACTGACAAAGGTGCCTACAGTTGACATTTGAGCATCAGCTATAGATCTGATGAATCTCACTTTTACTTCTGCATATCTTACTGGGGGAACAAATGACACCAGGTTATACTATGGAGAGAAGAAAAGTCGTCGGATGCAGTGTGATACTTTGGGTAATATTTTGCAAGGAAACTGGCATCCATGTGGATATCACTTTTACACATACCACCTGCCTAAACATTGTTGCAGACCAGGAATAATCCTTTATGGCACAGGTATTTACAAAGGTAGTGGCCTCTTTCAACAGAATAGTGTCCCTGTCACACTGCAAAAATTTATCAGGATTTATTTGAGGAACACGACAAAGAGTTCAAGGTGTTGATTTGGCCTCAAAAATATTTAGATCTCATCTAGTATCTGTGGGATGTACTTAAAAAAAAGTCTAATCCATGGAGCCCTTACTACACAACATATAGGACTTAAAGGATCAGCTGTTAATGCATTCAGAATTTTTGTGGAGTCTATTTTACAGTGGGTTTGATCCGATCTGTTAGCACATGTGGGACCAACACAGTATTAGGCAGTCTATTTGGAAGTCTACCTCACCATTGATAACTCCATCATTCCCAAGGAGCGGCTGTCGCCCACACCCTCCATGCTGGACGGCCTAGACCTGAACGCGGAGACCGACCTTCGCATTCTAGGCTGTGAGCTCATCCAGTCAGCCGGCATTTTACTCCGAATGCCGCAGGTGGCCATGGCGACTGAACAAGTGCTCTTCCACCGCTTTTTCTTCTCCAAGTCGTTTGCGAAGCACAGCTTTGAGATTGTTGCCATGGCTCGTATCAATCTTGCTTCCAAAATCGAAGAAGCTCCCAGACGGATTAGAGATGTGATAAATGTTTTTCATCACTTGCGCCAGTTGAGAGCTAAACGGACCCCAAGTCCTTTTATACTTGATCAAAGCTACATAAACACCAAAAACCAAATAATCAAGGCTGAAAGAAGAGTGTTAAAGGAGCTGGGATTTTGTGTTCGCATGAAACATCCCCACAAGATCATCATTATGTACCTCCAGGTTCTGGAATGTGAAAGGAATCAGACCCTTGTTCAGACAGCCTGGAACTACATGAATGATTGCCTTCGAACCAATGTGTTTGTCAGATTTGAAGCAGAAACAGTATTAGGCAGGTGGTGTTAATGCTATCACTGACTACTGTATCTACAGTTGCTTGAATACACTGAATGATGAGTATGTATTAAAGGGGTTTTCTCAACATGCTGTTTTACAGAGCCACAGGCAGCTTCCTTGTTAGGCTGTGGACGGGTATACAGTACTGATTGGCATAACCTAGCTGATCCTGTTATAGTGAGATGAATGCTGTAGATTTATGAACTGTATTGAACAAGGCTACAGATCTCTTAATGCTTTAAGCTTTCCAGTAAGCTATGTAAACAATTTATTTCAGGGAAGGAACATAGCAGGGAGTGAGGCATTATCTCGAACACAGATGCAGCCTGTGAGAGCAGAGGGAGGTGGCTGGTAACTAGGGAAGGTTGTGTACAAAAGCACAAGCACACAAATAAATTCTGCTCCTAAATCTGAAGAGAAGTAAAATCAGAACAGCAATATATTTGGTAATAGTCGTTATTTACCTTAGCTACTTAATGAAACATTAATATCCCCATTAAAGTAAGGGCATGTCCCCACGGCACGGGTTTTCGGACGGTTTTTCAGCCGGTTAGCGGTTTTTCAGACCGCCGGAAAAAACGGCCGAAATGAGCACAATGGTGCTCTATGGAAAACCCGTGCAGCAGTCCCCGCTGCACGGTTTTTCCATCCGGCGGTTTTTCCGCCTACCATCCGGTTGCAAAACATTGTGCTTACACATTCTTCCGTCCGTTTTTTTGACGGAATCTGTGCAAGCCAATGTGAAGGGGGAAGGCTTTTCTCCGCTCATACTAGTCGGCAAACCGACCGGTATTTGTCCTGTGCCGTGAGAACGCACCCTAATAGTGATAATTGTAAGTATATTTGATCACTACAATACTCATTGCTGTACTGCCTCTACAATGAACAGTAGCAGGCTTTAGATAATTAGAGGACTATCTTACCTGAATGAACTAAACTTCCCCAAAGTGTTACTGAATTCACTTTGTTTGGCTTTAGTTCATTGCATGGGGTACTGTGACAAAACAATCTTCTCAATGATTAGTATGTACCTATTACATAAAATAGAGGGGTGCATGTAGAATAGACACAGCTAGAAAATGCCAAAAGGTGGTGTTTATTTTAGTAAATCCTAATCTCTGGTCCTAAATTCTGCAGTATTCCTGGCACCATGTCCCCATTGTTGTTATATTCTGTTATCTAAAGCTGACTACACACAAGGTAGTTGTTCAATCAACCTATTCTTTCCTGACTTCGCTCAGCACAATGCACATGCTTCATTTGATTGGGCAGAGGAAAGTGAGCCGTTACCATACAAACTGGAATTAAAGATTTAGGATAAAAATACATGGTGCGGTCTCTGCATGGTCGTGGTGTGGAAATGAAGCGGCCCAGAACTGCTGCGGTACTCTGCACCAGGGATTTTCAATTAGCTTAAAGGGGTTGTCTACTTTTTGAGAAAAACTAATAGCCTGCCCCTGGTGGCGATGGAAGCCTTCTTGTAAACCGATCGGGACCCCACGATCTTTCGGCGGAGGTCCCGATCTCAGTGAGGACTGGTGCAGGACACAGTTTTCATTTATTTAAACACCGCGGCCACCATCGTCGCGGCGTCTGAGGGGTTGAACAGAGAGGAATGGAGCCGGCACCTGTCGCCTGTGTAGCGAGACAAAGTTTACGTCTAGTTTCGTTAAGGGGTTAAGCATGTTTGATTGGATTTTAATCTTTTTTTCTCCTTCATTTACGGTAGGAGTAGCGTTGCTGTGATGTACCCGATAGCACCTTCTACTCTACAACCGCCAGTGGCCGCATGAGTTTGCCGGTATCTCATGTCGCATAGGAGTCAGGGCTATCAGTCACGGCTGCACCATCTATTCCTATCCCTACTGTCAGGGGAACATTTGGAAGGTGCTGCATATATTAGATTGTCATACAACTTTAATCCAAAGTTTTATCCAATCAGCCAGCTTTATTCTCCATTACTCACATATGTTTTGCATTATGCCTTTTACAATTATTTCAGCTTTTTTTAAATAAATGGTCCTTTAACAGTCAGCAGCACAATAGTGAATATTCTGAACAGTATTAGACTGGGGTGTCTGGTGCCCACTAGTGAAGCTGATTCTTGGAGTCCACCAGTAAAGCTAATTATTGGGGCCCACCAGTGGAGTTCATTCTTGGGGCCTACCAATGAAGTTGATTCTTGGGGCCTACCAGTAGAGTTCATTCTTGAGGCCCACCAGTGGAGTTCATTCTTGGGGCCCACCAGTGGAGATCAGTCTTGGGGCCCACCAGTGAAGTTCTTTTTTGGGGCCCATCAGTGGAGTTCATTCTTGCGGTACATGACTCTTGCAACGACAAAACAAGTAGAAAGTGCTTATGCCAGCTCACCCATATGATGTCAGCATGCGGATCCTTCCCATCTGTATCCCGCCTGGAGATAGCGTTGCAAACAATACATATAAAGAGAGGGAATTGATACAGAAAGCTTGGGCTGTCCGTTAAAATTCCAAAATTTTATTGGCTTTGCAAAATAAAAGTTATTGCATATCCAAATAACGGCACTCCCCTAAAAAACAACCAGCCAAAAGGCTAAGCGTTTCGGGTTATGAGTAAGGGGTCTTTACGCCCGAAACGCGTTAGCCTTTTTGGCTGGTTGTTTTTAGGGGAGTGCCGTTATTTGGATATGCAATAACTTTTATTTTGCAAAGCAATAAAATTTTGGATTTTAAGGGGACAGCCCAAGGTTTCTGTATAAATTCTCTCTCTTTACATGACTCTTGCACCCTGCCTTTTACTTTCTGACTCTATTTCATTCTCCCTGAAAGGAGCCCATCAGAGGTTTCCCTTACCCCCATGTGGGCCAGTCTGAGCCTGCATCTGAACACCAGGTGAATAACCAGCTTAAGCATGTATCCAGCCAAAGTAGTAGTTTCACAAATAAAGCTTGATAGAGAAAGTCCAGAGGTGCCCATACAACTGTTAGAGCAGCTTTTTTAATTATTGACATGTGTATAGGAAGTTTTCCATCCAGTCTATTATTGCTTTTATAATGTCAATCTAAACCTCTGCTCAAAAACCAAATAACTTGTGTCCCTACAAAAAAAGAGTCTTGCACATACAATGATCACAAACTGTAATATTAACTCATTATGCAGACGCAATCTTGTCTTTAAATATGCTAAGCCATTCTGCACCTTATCACTCTCTGCCTGATCAATGATATGCATTCAAGATAGCTTCCAGTCCTGCAGCCATATCTCTGATCATTGTCTTTATAATCAAACAGTGAACAATTTCCCCATTCATACACCCTAACAGATAGAACGCTACTGATTGTTATAGTCTCATTGTAATCAATCATTAGTTCATGGCTGCTGGCTGCTGTCTGCTGAGTGCTGTCAATCAATACCTTTCTGTTGCTCGGAGAAAACACATGATATAATTCCTACATGCAAACACTGTAACATGCTTGTAGTTTCTTTGTCATTGCACATGGTAGTTTTCAAAAAAGGAGTCCAACACTTCATCCAAATGCTATCACTATATGGGATAAACTTTTACATATTTGGATGACTGATCATTCTACTCGTGTGTGAAGGTTCCTATGTTATAACCTACAGTTCATTGTAGTTACATTGTATTACATAATGAAGGTAAGTACATTTACCAAATTGAGTCACATCCTTATGACCACAAGCTGATATTCAGAGTAACCACCTGGTGCAGCACAGACAGCACCTAAACAGGGTGAGAGTGACTCAGTACGGTTCTGGAGGTTGTCACAGGTATCTGGGGCCATGCTGACTGCAGTGCATCCCACAACTGCTGGGGGCCAGGGTAGTACATGGAAGTCTTAGTCATGCTCTTCCAACCAGTGTCAGACATTTATTGCTTTGTGACATGTCGTATTATCTTGCTGGGAGTTCACATCCTCCCCAGGGTAGACAACAAGCATGTATGGGTGTATTTGATCTGCTAGGATTCATATCCAAATTGGCTGAGAGTGGCTTCCACATGGATAAGTATGCCCAGAAAATGCCATGAAAACATTCCTCAGATCAGAACGCTGCTGCCACCACCAGCTTGTGTTCTTCCAGCAATATTTGCAAGGTTTTTGTTCTCTTAGGGCCCATCCACACGGCATGGTTTTTTTGGACGGTTTGCGTATTTAGAAACCATCTGAAAACCAACCAGCAACTATCCCCATAGACTTTTATAGAAAATCCATTCAGCAGTCCACATTGAACAAATTTTCTGCAAGACGGTTTTTCAGGCTGTCGCCGTTCCGAAAAACTTAGAACATGTTCATTCTCCTGCATGGTTTCTGCACTTAAAGTTAACATTGAAGTCAATGGGAACCAAGCAGAATGTTGGATTGTATATATATATTACAAATAAAAGTTAAACATTTTTCATTGTAATACCTGGTCAATGGGCAAAAAGCCCAAGAACAGCACAAAACCTGCACAAAAACCTAGACAAAATCAGTGACAAAAATCATTCAAAAAACGCAAAAAAAAGTCCAAAGGCCAGTTGTGACGGACATTTCTGCTGCAGTCAAAACCAAGCAGATTTTGTCCTTTGCTGTATGAATCCACCCTTATGGTTGCCTGATGCGCCAACGCCCATCTATTCGATGAAGCAGAAAACATGACTCATCATAGAGGCAACCCTTTGAGAACCGTTGAAGGTCCAATTTGAAAAAACTGCCATGAAAACGTCAGCCTTTTATGTCACTGTAACTTAGTTAGCAGAGGTGCTGTGACCACCTGTCTGATCCGGAGTCCATACACAGTAGAGTTCACTGTTATTTTACGTGGAAATCCCTAAAGAAGCATTTATGCTATCTATCATACATGAAAAAACTTTGAGACTCTCGGTTCACATATTTTGATCAAAAGATGTTTAAGCTGCCACGACTTTCAACGTGATCTCAAAATCGGGCAGTCCTACACTATCCTTACCTCTCAATAGAGCCAATTCACGGCCTCTCACTGGGTCAACCGACCTCCATTATACAGAGAGAGAAAAAATGAAATAAAATAAGAAAACACACCAGACTTGCAAGCTGCACTTCTTATGACAGCCTGTGAGAGTGGGCGGGTGCAGAAACCAAAATGGAGGCACCCTTCCTTCCATATAGGTTAAAATCAACATACACCAAATATAACGTATGGTTCTACACAAAAAACATTTTCTGAAAAAACGTATGCAAACTGGTGCCACTGGCAGGGCTGTGGCACTCATATATATATATATATATACATGTGCACCCGCACACCCCTGTCAGCGGCACACTACTGCAAAAAGGGCAATACATTACGTGGAAATCCCTAAAGAAGCTTCTTTGCATACGTTTTTTCAGAAATGTTTTTTGTGCAGAACCATACGTTATATTTGGTGTTATGTTGATTTTAACCTATATGGGGAGGAAGGGGTGCCTCCATTTTGGGTTTCTGCACCCGCCCACTCTCACAGGCTGTCATAAGAAGTGCAGCTTGCAAGTCTGGTGTGTTTTCTTATTTTTTTTTCTCTCTGTATAATGGAGGTTGGTTGACCCAGTGAGAGGCCGTGAATTGGCTCTATTGAGAGGTAAGGATAGTGTAGGACTGCCCAATTTTGAGATCACGTTGAAAGTCGTGGGCAGCTTAAACATCTTTTGATCAAAATATGTGAACCGAGCGTCTCAAAGTTTTTTCACTGTTATTTTAGACACACGCCTAGTAGCCACCTGGTTCATTTTTGCAGTGAGCTGCTCCACTGTAGTATTTCAGTCCAGCTTCATAGCCGATGTTTACCTCTCATATCAAAGGTATATGGTGCTTTGCAGTATCCACATTACTTATTCACAATGATGCCATTTCCCCACTAATGATACAATTTCATCATAGCAGTACGTGAACAATTTACAACAGACAGCCTACTGCACACCTTATATACCCACCAAGCCAGCTCAGAACACGGCTACCTTCATGAGCTACACACTGCTGATGTCTAAAGTAGGAAGTGGTCATAATAATGTGACCCGACCGTGTACGCTGCTAATACAACATTTGGAGATAATGTTCAGAAACAATAAATACTAAGCCCTCAAGCTTTTACATGGTTGCATGAGTTACTAGTAGTTTGGTCCCAAATAAGCTGTTGTTGTCTTTGAGATGAGAAGTTATTTGATGAACTGCCACCTCAGTACATTTTCTGTGGTGGATACAGTGACAGAAGCTTATGTTTACAGGGAAAATACAAGGAACATGCAGCTAATATTACGAAGATATGGGAATTCTGCAGTAGCTGCTTAATAATTCTACTTTGTTCGAGGCAGCAGGAAAGTAATAAAGTCTTGCCATGTTAAGTGTTCCCTAAGGACCAGTTTTAAAAGTATTACTGAAGATATATTATTGGAAGCAGAATGAAAAGGAATAACCAGGTAAATTGGTACAGATTATGTATTAGGAACGTGCCGTGAAGAAAAAAAAAAAAAAAAAAAAAACGGGACTAAAGATGTTTTTCTAATCTATATTCCAAATATCTTTTATCAATTTATTATAGCTATATCCACAAAAGCCCATTTTTCGGTTTCTATTGGAATAAGGCACCAAGCCTATCTTGCGGGTTAAATGAAACATGGTCATTTCCTGTTACAGCACGTCAGTGTCAAGGACCAACAAGACTACATCCATGTAATTGATTGAGATGGTTCCCGGAAAGAGAAAAACATGACTAAAATGTGTCAGTTGTCGGCAGTCTTTCCATCGACTTTATAGATCTGTTGTAAAAATGTGCATTGTTTTTGGATCACTTACAATTGCATTAAAAGAAATTTCGGACCTTTACCAAAATGTTCCGGAAAGCTATAGATGACTAAAAAGTAAAAAGTCGGGGAAAAACCTTTGAACCCAAAACTAAACTTTTAAGGGAAAGTCCCCCTGGCACGGGTTTTCGGGGTTTTTCAGCCCGGGTTTTGGGCCTGAAAAAAAGTTTTGAGTGAGCCCAATTGTTTCTTATGGGAAAATCCATGCAGCGTTCCATGCACGGGTTTCCGCCCGACGGTTTTACCCCCGGCGGCAAAAAATTGAAAATGTTATTTTCCCCTTGGTTTCCAGATGGAATATGAAAACTCAAGGGGGGGGGGAAGGCTGTTCTCCCCTCAGCGTGGGAAAAGCCCTCCCCCCCTGGCCGTGGGGACGGGCCCCAAAACGGGCAAAAACCAGCGGTTTGTAAATTTCGTGGGAACATGCCTAATATCCCCCTTTTTGTTCCCATTTTGTCAATGAAGCCAAAGCTGAATGCTGCCGAAAAGTGCTAATTACGCCCACTAGTAACTTGAATTTCGAGAACCCATGAGCGCACCAAGGAGAGAGCGTCCACATTCACTGTTGGAATGAAAGGTTTTTTAACCCCCTTAAGACCTTGCGTATCCCTAGTTCCAGGTCGTTTGGGGGTTAAAGCACTTTGGGTTTGGGTACTCCTGAGGATCGGCAAATCTTTAAAAAAGGTTCGCGCGTCGGGGGGGTGTCGCTGTATTTTACGCTGACATCCCGCGGCGGCCCCGACCTGGATCGCTCCGGGGGGGCCCCGGGTTAAAAACCCCTTATTTTTCGCGCGAGGGTCGCAAAAACTAAAGGGGGAGCAGGAGGGATCGCTCCCCCTGCGTCTCTGCGGCGGCGCAGCGCAAGGATCAGGCGACCGTGCGGGTCCTGCCCCTTTACAGAAGCACGGGGGTAAATGCCTTCCCGGTTGTCTGTACTAACGGCCCCGGGGTGCCCCGTGGGCATGGCCCGGGGTCGGACTGAAAATTTTCATAGGAACCAGTCATAGCAACACTATGGGGAAAAATAAATAAAAAAAGTGAAAAAATGAAAAAAGTAAAAAAAAAGTGAAAAACAAGTAAAACACAAAAACGAAAAATAAAATAAAATAGTCACCGCCCTTTTCCCCCTTT
>JAODAL010014497.1:0-87282 GCA_025379985.1 Phyllomedusa bahiana | reverse complement strand
TCAAATTTTTCCAGATTTTTTGAGAAAAGGCCACCCAAAATAGCCCCTTTTGCCAGAAAAAGGGGAAATTAACCCATAAAAATTCCATTGCTGGAAAAGGGGCAAAAATAAAACCCAAAAGAGGAAGCTTTGCGAACAGTATTGATTCAAAAATTTTTTTCTTAGGCTCAAATTTGTGCCCCAGGGTTTGCAGACTACTAACAAATTTCTTAAGTCGGTTTCCGAAAACCCCTGGTCAATATCTGCGGGGCCCCACTTTTTTCCCAGGGTAAAAAATTTTTTTTAAAGGGTTAGATACAAAATACAAAACAAACTACTACCATATACAAACTTGCTTTAGGGCCCATTGCTTTGGGTTTTTGCCCCCTGCCCTTTTTTTCCCTTCGGGGGAAAGTTTAAAAATTTTTAAATCCTTCTTATACCATGGTGGGGGGCCTGTAAATGGGGCCAAAAAGTTCTCTACCTGGTTTTGGAACCATGCAGAAACCAAAATACTTTTAGCATAAAAGTTTTCCTTAAAAGGGACTTTGGGAAACCCATCACACCCCCACCATGGAAATTTTGTTAGGTTAAAATTTTTCCCCGTTTTTTCAAAGGATAACTCAAACAGGGAAGATGAAACGTAAAAAAAGGGGGCCCTTTAAGAGGGAGGGCAAAAAAGGCCCAAAAGATTTTTACCAACACACTGTTTTTTAAAAAGGTTCCTTTCTTTGGAGACTTTTAAAAGGACCATTTCCTTTTTTTCCCCCCTTTTAGCCTTTTAGAAATTGTTTTAAACGGTACACTGAAATTCCCCAGTAATTTTGCTTTTTTTTGCAGTAAAATACGGTTTTCTGGCTGAGCAACAGTCTTATTGGGAATCACATGACCAAAAATGAAAAAGTTAAAAAAACACTGGGGTTTTTTGATGCTAACAGGGGGCCCCTGTCGGGCAGAAGTTTTCCCCTTCCCTGGGTCACACACCATCCCTTGTCTTTTTCCCAGCAACTAAAAGGTGCAGGTAACTTTGACCCACCAGCAGTGAGAAATTGTTTTATTCAGCTGCGGGTGAAAAAATTATTGAAACCTAGAAGCAATTTTTAAAAAATTTAAAAAAAAAAAAAAATTGAGTGGTCCCCCTTAAGTCGCTAGAAGCGAAAGACATAAAACATTTTGAATTTTTTAAAAAAAAAGATTTTTTGCAGGATTTCCCGCCCATTTCAGACCCATCGCACTTTAAAAAATTTTGGTTTGGGCCAAAAGTTTTATATACCCCTTTGAAACACTACCTGACAAAAGGAAGCAAAATTTTTGGAAAAAACTGATATGGAAAGATTTCATTCTGGGAAAAAAAAACAAAGTTGAAAAACTTTTACATGAAACAAATTTCCCTTATACAGGGGAAAAGGGTTTGGGTGAAAGCTATACTTATACAAAAACTTTTAAAGAAAACAGGTGTTTTTTAAAATGGGAAAACATTTACAAGACAACCATAAATAAACATATACATACTGTATATAACCCGGACACCCACAATTAATTATTTTTTTATTTTTCCGAAACCCTTTTTTGAAAAAAGAAAAAAAAGATTTAAAAATTAAAAGGGAACCCGAAATTTGAAAAAAAAAAAGAAAGGGAAAAATGTAGCAGAAAATTTACAAAACCAACCCAGAAAATTTAACAAAAATTTCACATAAATCTCATGCTGTGCTGCCCGTGCCCTTTCCCCACACGGTGTTTTGTGCCACCCGGGTGGCCTAATACTTTTTTTTTGCCGCTCCAGAATGCCCAATGGGGCCAATGGCCTGACCTCATGCTGTGTGGCTCCCCGCCGTAAACCTCCACACTCTTTTCACTAAGGGTTGCCACCTAAAGTCTCAGCTTTTTTTTTTTCCAGTTTTCCGTGGCATGACTTTTAACAGGTCTTTTCCCGCTCGAGGGGGGAAATTTTTAAGTGAAGCGATTCAAAGAGCGGCGGAAAGCCCCATCCCCGTCCCCCAATCAAAACACAAAAATTGTATAAAGCCCAAAACCCCAAGCCCCTCGGCATTTTTTAAGCATGGACAAGCCCTACAACCCCATTTTTCTGGGGCAGCCTGGAAAATACCCTGCTTTTTAACGCAAAAAATTCGTCCCCGAAGAAAAATGGGAACCGAATTTTATTTTTGGGGGAAAAATTTGGGCCCGAAGTGACCGAATTCGAATTTTTGAAAAAATTTTCCCCCACCCCCTAATTAAATTGCCAAAATTTTTTTTTTTTTCCCAATTACTGAAATTTTTTAAATGTTTTTCCCATGAAATTTCCCCAATTTCCCCTTTGGGGCCCACTTTTTTTGGGAAATTTTAACAACTATTCGCAAATTTTTTAAGGTAAAACCCTTCCTGGTCCAGCACGATCACAATATTAAAAATTTGTGTTACTAAATGGGAAATTTTCCTTGTAAAAATAAAATTTTTGTTTCCCAACCCAAACATTTGGAAATGAAATCTGAAAAATTTTAAAAAAAGCTTTAAATTTTTTTTTATGGGAAAACCCAAAAATTTGTAAAATCTTATTTTTTTAAATCACAAAGTACATATAATAAAAAGAAAAAATTTCATCAGTTTCACTTGTTTTTTTTTTCCTTGAAGTATTAAAAATAATTTGTTGGGGAAACGGGAAAATTCCCAAAAAAAAATATACAAAAAATTTTAAATTTCGGTTTTAGGGGGTGTGCCCCTTTTTGAACCATTTTTATATTGCTCCAATATATTTAACCCCTTCCTGTAATTTTTTTTTTTGCTCTTTGTTCTTTTTCTCCCGAACCTTTCCCAAGGGGCCTTTAACTTATTTATTTTTCTATCAAAAAAAGAAACATAGGACCCCCATGGGAAAGAAAACCCGTTTTTGGTCCAAAACTCAAATTTTTTTTCCATACCAAACAAAAGGGCCCCAAAAAATGAGTTTTAGAAACCCAAAAAAGTTTCATACCGCCCGGTTTTTTCGTGGGAAAGAATTTTTTCTTTTTAATAATTTGGGCCCCAGACATTTAAAAAAAAGTACTGGGAATCGAAAAAAATTGGTGATTTTGGTTTTTAAAGGTATTTTCTCTTTTTTGGTAAAATGATGTCTTAAACAAAAATTTTAAAAATCGGCAAATTTCCCAAATTTTGGGAGGGGTTTTTTTTATTTTTTTAGTACTTATTTAAAAATAAAAACATTCTCAAAATTTTTTTAAATTTTTCCCCCTTTCAAACGCCCATTTTTTGGACAAAATTTAAATTTTTTGTTTTTTTCCCCTATGGAGCCTTTACTAATTTTACAACCCTTTGAAAAAAAAAAATTTTTTTTGGGTACCATTTGGGGGGAATAAAAAAGAACTTTTTGAAAATTAAATTTTTTTTTATTCCAATTTTTTTTGATTTTTAAAAAAAGAAAAACTAAAAAATTTTTTATTTGGAATTATTTTTTTTTCTAATTTGTGTTCCACCCTACAGAAAAATTATTTAGACATTTATGGGAAAAAGTGATACCCCAATTTTTTTGTAATTTTTATTTGTAAAATGGAAAAAGGGGGGTTATTTGAACTTTTAGTATTTTTTTTTATACTTTTAAAACATTATTTTTTTAACTCTGACATTTAGTCCCCCAGGGGTACTTGATCACTAGGAGGCTTGATCGCTTGTATTCCCTTCTGCATTACATAAATAATGTAGAAGGGTGCACCAAGATGGTGGATCTACTACTTTCTTCCTGGGGCAGGAAGTAATAGGCCCCTAACATGGTGGCTATTGAAGCCTTCATTAGGCTTCTAGTTGTCATGGTAACTGATCTGCACCCTGTGATATCGACACCCGCCTTCGATGTTGCAGAGTTACTGAGTAAGCCAGCTATATAGCACCTTGCCAGCAATAGGATATACCCATACATCCATTGCTGGTAAGGGGCTAAAATAAAAGCAAAATGAGGAAGCTTTGCGAACAGTATTGATTCAAAAATCTTTTCTTATGGCTCTATTTGTGTCCATGGTTGCAGACTACTAACAAACTCTTAAGTCTGATCCGACAGCAATCCTGCAGTCAATATCTGCTGTGTCCCACTTGTTGCCATGGTATAAATCTATGTGAGGTTAGATACAAAATACAAAAGCATACTACTACCATATACTAAACTTGCTTTAGGGCCCATTTGCATCATGTTTTTGCTCCCTGTACGTGTTTTCTGTCGGGAAAGTTTGAAAATTTTATCCTGACGTATACCATGGTGGAGGCTGTGATGGGGCCATAAAGTTCTCTATCATGGTTTTGTGAACCATGCAGTAACCATATACATTTAGCATATAAGTTTTCCTTATAGGACTTTAGGATCCCATCACAGCCCCACCACGGTATCTGTTAGGATACATTTTTCACAGTATTTCAAAGGATAACTCAAACAGGTAGATGAAACGTGATGAAACTGGGACCTTAGATGGAGGGCAATATGGCTCATAGATCTTACCATACACACTGTTTGTTTATAGGATGCTTTCATGGAGACATTTAAAGGACCACTCCATTTTTTCCCCCTTTAGCTCATTAGAAATTGCTTAACGGTACACTGTAGTGCCAGTAATTTTGCTTACTTGCAGCTGAATACAGGATTTCTGGCTGATGCAACAGTCTCTATTAGGTCACATGACCAAAAATGATAAGTTGAAAAACACTGTGTTTTTGATGCTAACAGGGAGTCTGTCTGCAGAGAGATTCACTTCTGGGTCACACGACCATGCTGTCTATTTCAGCAACTCAGAGTGCAGGTAACATGACCCAATGGCAGCAGTGAGAAATTGTGTATTCAGCTGCAGGTGAGAAAAATTACTGTGTACCTAGAAGCAATTTATAATAAATTAAATGAAAAAAAAATTGAGTGGTCCCTTAAGTCTGCATAGAAGCTGTAGACATAAAACAGTTGAATATGTTAATAAAGATTTTTTGCAGGATTGCGTCATTTCAGATGCATCAGCACATTAAAAAATGGTTGCAAAAGTGTATATAGCCTTTGA
Organism: Phyllomedusa bahiana; assembly: GCA_025379985.1. Taxonomy (NCBI): domain Eukaryota; kingdom Metazoa; phylum Chordata; class Amphibia; order Anura; family Hylidae; genus Phyllomedusa; species Phyllomedusa bahiana. The sequence continues at coordinate 82,279 of JAODAL010014497.1, read as the reverse complement.
AACACTACCTGACAAAAGGTCACATCTTGAAAAATGATAGGATGATTTCTCTCTGGAAAAAACAAAGTTGAAAAAAACTTTTTAATGAGTACAAATTTCCCTTTTTATACGTGAAAAGGGTTTGGTGAAAGCTAATTTACATAATTTTCATGAGAAGGGGTTTTTTAAAATAGGAACATTTACAAGACAACCATAAATAAACATATACATACTGTATATAACCCGGAACACCCACAATTAATTATTTTTTTATGTTCGAAACTTTCTTGAAATAAAGTACAAAGACATGAAAGTACAAGAACGACATTGAATAAAAGATGTAAGAATAGTGTGAGCAGATAATGAACAAAAAAAAATTTTTCAGTAATACAACAGAATTCACATGTTTTTTCTTTGCTGTTTCCCCTGTCGTGACCTCCACACTGTGTGTTTGTGCACCTGTGGCCAAATTTTTACTGTTTTGCCGCCTCCAGAAATGTCATTTTGTCCCAGCCGGGACCTCATTTCTGCTGCCGCCGTGCCCCCTTTTTAAAACCTTTTCTCAGTCTTGTGCCACTTGTGGGCCCTTCCCCCTGTTTTGCCACCCCCCAGAATGCATTGTCCCATGGACCTCATGCTGCTGTGGCTGCCCCCGTCACCTCCCCCTCTGTCAAATGTTGCCCCCTGAGCTTCAGCTTGTTTTTTTCCAGTTTTTCGTGGCATGACTTATCAGGCTCTTTCCCCGCTCGAGGGGGGAATTTTATAGTGAAGGATTAAAGCGGCGGCAGTCATCTGCGTGTCATACAAAACCAACTTGTATGAAGACCAAACCAAAGCCCCCTCTGCAAAAATTTAGCATGGCAAATTTTTCCAGCACCCTGCGGCTCTGTGCAGCCTGGAAATAGCTGTTTTTTAACGGATTCGTCCCAAAGTAATCGGACCGAATTTATTTTTGGCGGAAAATTCGGCGAAGTGACCGAATCGAATTTTTGAGAAATTCGCCCATCTCTAATTATAATGCCATAATTTTTAATTTTCCAATCTACTGCATTGTTTTAGTGTTTTAGACTACTGAAATTCCGATTCCTTTTGGACACTATTATTGGAATTAACAACTATTCGCTATTTATTTTCAGGTCAAACTCCTGGCTCCAGCACGATCACAATATTGGGATTTGTGTTACTAAATAGGATGCTCTTGTAAAAAATAAAATTTTTGCTTCCAACCACATTTGGAAATGAAATTCTGAAATTATAAATAGCATAAATTTTATTTATGGGACCAAACTTTGTAAAATCTTATTTTTAAATCACAAAGTACATATAATAAATTTGATTATTGCATCAGTTTCACTTGTTTTCTTCCTTGACTGTAGTATACTAATAGTTGGCAAATCGAATCTCCCAATCAAATATACAACAGTAGATTGCGGTATAGGTATGTGCACTTTTTGAACCATTATTATATTGCTCCAATATATTTAACCCCTTCCTGTAATTTTTTTTTTTTGCTCTTTGTTCTTTTTCTCCCGAACCTTCCAAGAGCCATAACTTTTTTATTTTTCTATCAACATAGACACATAGGACACCATGTATGAAAACTGTTTAGGTCCAAAACTCACTTTTTTTTACCATAGCAATCAATGGGCAAAAAGTGAGTTTTAGACCTAAACAGTTTTCATACACGCAAGGTTTTTGCGTGCAAAGATTTACTTTTTAATATTGCCCTAGACATTAATATAGAATGTACTGGTAAATCGAAAAATTGTGGAGGTTCTGGTTTTTATGGTACTTACTCTTCGGTATAAATGATGTGTTATCATAATTTAAGATTCTGGCAATTCCAAATATGTAGGGGTTTCATTATGTTTTAGTACTTTTTTAAAAATACAAACATTCTCTATTTCTTAAATTTTCACTACAGCGCCATTTTTTGCGACAAATAACTTTTTTGTTTGTTCACCTATGGAGCTGACTAAGTGTACAACATTTGAAATTTTTATTGGTACCATTTGGGAATAAATGAGACTTTTTGATTATTTTGTATTCCAAGTTTTAGAGATGTGAAATGAAGAAAACTAAATTTTTGCATTTGGAATTATTTTTCTTCTATAGTGTTCCGCGTACGAGATAATATATCAGACTTTTATGGAAACAGTGATACCAATTATTTGTAACTTTTTATTTGTAAAATGGAAAAAGGGGGGTGATTTGAACTTTTAGTATTTTTTTTATATTTTTAAAACATTATTTTTTTAACTCTGACATTTAGTCCCCCAGGGGTACTTGATCACTAGGAGGCTTGATCGCTTGTATTCCCTTCTACATTACATAAATATTGTAGATGGTGTCACTGCACCAAGATGGTGGATCTATACTTTCTTCCTGGGGCAGGAAGTAATAGGCCCTAACATGGGGGTCTTTAAGCCTTCATTAGGCTTCTAGTTGTCATGGTAAATGATCTGCACCCTGTTGATTATGAACCGCCTTCGATGGTGCCCAGAAGTTACTGAGTAAGCCAGCTATATGCACCTTGCCAGCAATAGGCATATTCTCCTTACATCATAGCTGGTAAGGGGCTTAAAATAAAAGCAAAATGAGGAAGCTTTGCGAACTCAGTATTGATTACAAAAATCTGTTATTATGGACTCTAATTTGTGTCCATGGATACTAATACATAATCTTCCAGTCTGATCCGACAGCAATCCTGCAGTCAATATCTGCTGTGTCCACACTTGTTGCCATGGTATAAATCTATGTGTGAGGGTTTGATAACAGAAAATACAAAAGCATCTACTACCTATACTAACTGCTTTAGGGCCCATTTGCAATCATGTTTTTGCTCCCTAGTACGTGTTTTCTGTCGGGGAGAAGTTTGAATATTTTATCCTGACGTATACCTGGTGGAGGCTGTGATGGGGCCATAAAGTTCTTATCATGGTTTTGATGAACACATGCAGTAACCATATACATTTAGCATATAAGTTTTACTTATAGGACTTTAGGGATCCCATACAGCCCCACACGGTAAATATTCTGGTTAGGATACATTTTTCACAGTGATTTCAAAGGATACCTCAAACAGGTAGATGAAAGTGATGAAACTGGGACCTTAGATGGAGGGCAATATGGCTCATAGATCTTACCATACACACTGTTTGTTTATAGGATGCTTTCATGGAGACATTTAAAGGACCACTCATTAAAGATTTGATGTTTGTAGCAAACAAACACCTTTAAGTTATGAAGAAAAATCAGTTAAAGTAAGCATAAAGTAGCATAGCACAATATGAAAGGAGGTTACAAGAAGCATACCTCCCAAGTGTCCCTGCTTTGGTGGGAAGTCCCTATTTTTAAGCCAGGTCCCTCAGTCCCTGTGAGCTCTATAAATGTCCCTCTTTTTCATTTGGGAAATAGATTTGTGTCAATAAACTGACTATCTTGTATCTGATTTCTTCCTAACTGTATATTAGATAGCAACTAACTTAAAGGGATTTCCTCACCATGCTGTTTCACTGAGTTTTAGCAGTTTTGACCTTAATCTGTCTCCTCAGGCTCTGGGTCTAACAAGATTACAGATAAAGCCATGCTTTTCAGTCCTCACAGCACATGAACCTTTTTGTTTAGTGAAGCTAATCTTGTTAGATATAATTAGTTTGCTTCTCAGTCCATCAGTGGGGTGATGTCACTCTCTGCTCTTTGCTAATCAGGTAATGGACATCCCTGCTCTCAGCTAAACAGTTAACAGACGTCCGTCTGGTATGCAGGTGACAAAAGAAACTAGTGTGAACTTCAGAGCACATAAAAACACTCTCATGACTAAAGTAAAAGCTATTGACCAATGCATTTAAAAAATGTGTTCATTTAGCTGTCCCTTTATATTTAAAGCTAATCTTTGTTGTGAGAAAACCCCTGTAGATGGGTTTTTCTAACTATGCAGTTTCACAGTCACAGCCAGCTTTTCGTTCACTCTGTCTCCTCAGGCTGTGGGTGGTTTGATAGCAGTGATTAGCATTAGTGTTGAGCGATTATTATCGACAAAGTTAATCGGCAAGGTATTTATGTGATCGGAATTTTTTTAGATCAGCGATTATTTAGGTTAAAATTCTGTGCATAATCTATTAATATCGCGCCATTTTCGGCACATTCCTGTCATTTTGGCGGCAGACAAATCAGCTTACAGAATAGAGCAGGGTGAGATGTGTGTGCGAAGACACGACTGGGATGGAGTATGGTTGCGATTGGCTGGAAAAATCACATGACCTCGTTTTACATAGAACAGCCACCTTCCTGTTATGATCAGTGTGTGTCAGTATCTCAAAGCTGTAGGCGGGGTTGCGCTCTGCCTCTGTGCAAACAGCTCAGCGAAATTATTCTTTTGTTCACAGAGACAGCTCTACTTTTAGCTGTGATCCTTTAGATCAGTTAGATCAGAGATTTGCAGATTTTAGGTAGTTAGGCAGAGAATTTTATGGACCATCTACCGCCTGTTAAAGTCACGGGGGGGAGGGGGCGAAGCCGCGGGCGAAACGGACAAGCTCTTTAAAGAATTACTGGACTATTGTATATTTCAGACATTGCATTGCCAATAGCTTTATTATTAACAGTTTACTGTTGAAATATTATCTTGGATATTGGGCAGCCTGAATTATATTAGGAATACAGATCTTTTACTTGTAACTGCAGGTCTATTTGTATAGGTGCAAATACGTCCATCTTTGTTTATCAGTTACATTTCAGTAGGTGTTCTTCTTTCAATTTTGCACAGTTAATCTTTGTTGATAGAGGTACCTTGCGTTAAATTTGAAATCCAGCAATTTTGTAGTCACCACAGTTGATAGGTGCCAAATCCTTTTTTATCCGTATACATTTTCAGATACGTGTTTTTTGCCCCCTTTTGCCCATGTCCAGATTTGTTGATAGAGGTACTAGCAGTTTTTAATTTGAATTCCAGCAATTGTGTAGTCACCCACTGGTGGATATGGTGCCAAAAAATATACCTTTTATTTTCCGTATGCAATTCAGATACGTGTTTTTTTGCACTTTTTGGCCCAGTCCAGATTTGTTGATGATAGAGTACATTTGCAGTTTAAATTTGAATCCAGCAATTGTTGTATTCACCACAGGTTGATAGGTGCCATAAATGACTCTGTTATTATCAGTTATACATTTCAGGATACGGTTTTTTGCCACTTTTGCCAAGTCCAGATTTGTTGAAAGAGGTACCTTGCAGTTATTTTAATTTGAATCCAGCAATTGTTGTAATCAACATTGGTGAGATTGATAGGGGTGCCAAAACATACCTTTTATTATCCGTATACATTTCATTATACGTGTTTTTTTTGCACTTTTGCCAGTTCAGAGTTTGTTGATAGAGGTTAACTTGCAGTTAAATTTGAATCCAGCAATTGTGTAGTCACTCAGGTGAATTATAGGTGCCAAAATACCTTTTATTATCCGTTATACATTTTACAGATTACGTGTTTTTTGCTCTTTTGCCCAGCTTCAGATTTGTTGATAGAGGTACCTTGCAGTTAAATTTGAATCAGCCAATTGTGTTAGTCACCAAAGGTGGAATTCATAGGTGCCAAAAAATACCTTTTATTTATCCGTATAATTTCAGATACGTTGTTTTTTGCACTTTGCCCTGTCCAGGATTTGTTGATAGAGCCACCTTGCAGTTAAATTGTTGTCCAGCAATTGGTGTAGTCAACAACAGGTGAATTGAGGGTGCCAAAAATACCTTTTATTTCCGTAGAATATTTTCATACATTATCAGATAAGTGTTTTTGCACTTTTGACCCAGTTCAGATTTGTTGCATAGTGGTTCCATTGCAGTTTAATTTGAAATCAAGCAATTGTGGTAGTCACCACAGGTGAATTTGATAGGTGCCAAAATTCCTTTTTTTATCCGTTTAACAGTTAGATACGTGTTTTTTTGCACTTTTGCCCTGTCCAGATTTGTACATTAACAAAACACCAACATATCCCATGATTGAGCCATCTTGCAGTTTTAAATTTGAATCCAGCAATTGGTAGGTCAACCCAAGGTGAATTGATAGGTGCCAAAAATAACTTTTATTATCCGGGTATACATTTCAGATACGTGTTTTTTGCAACTTTTGCCCCGTACCAGATTTGTTGAATAGTGCCACCTTGCAGTTAAAATTTGATATCCAGCAATTGTGTAGTAGCCTCAGGTTGATACGTGCCAAAAATACCTTTTTTTATCCGTTTACATTTCTGATACGTGTTTTTTTCATTTTGCCCTGTCCAGATTTGTTGATAGAGCCTCTTGCAGTTAAATTTGAATCCAGCAATTGTGTAGTCAACACAGATGAATTGATAGGTGCCTATGAATACCTTTTATATATCCGTGTTATATACCATTTCAGTACGTGTTTTTTGACTTTTGCCTCCGTCACTGATTTGTTGAGTGAGGCCACTTGCAGGTTTAAATTTGATTCCAGCAATTGTGTAGTAAACCTCAGGCTTGATAGGTGCCAAAAATTACCTTTTATTATCCGTTACTATACATTTCAGATACGTGTTTTTTCTGCACTTTTGCCAGTCCAAGATTGCCTGATAGACCTTCTTGCAGGTATATTTGAATCCAGCAATTTGTAGTAGTCACAACAGGTGATATTGATAGGTGTCCACAAATACCTTTTATTATCGGTTATTACATTTCAGCTTGTGTTTTTTGCTACTTTTGCCCCGTCCAGATTTGTTGAGATAGAGCCACCTTGACCAGTTAAATTTGAAATTCCAGCAAATGGTGTTAGTCACCTACAGGTTTGTTAAGGTGCCATTAATCCTTTTATTAGCGTTATACATTTCAGATAACGTCGTTTTTTGCACTTTTGCCCAGTCCAGAGTTTGTTGATAGAGCCAACCGTGCAGTTAAATTTGACTCCTGCAATTGTGTTGTCACTAGAGGTTGATAGGTGCCAAAAATACCCTTTTATTATCCGTCATACATTTCCAGATTCGTGTTTTTTGCACTTTTTGCCACAGTCCAGATTTGTTGATAGAGCCACCTTGCCAGGAATTTATAAAATTTGAACATCCAGATAATTGTGTTGGTCACCACAGGTTAATTGAAAGTGCCAAAAATACACTTTTATTATCCGTTGTATACATTTCAGATAGTGTGTTTCAGTTAGTGTATAGTCTGGCCTGCAGCTGGACTCAATGTTAAAGATTGTTGAGACGACAGCACTGGCTCTCACGTTAGGGGCATCAGGAGGAGCTTCAAATTTCTCTAAAAAAATAGTTTTTGAAAAAGGTGTTTTCTGTGAGGTAAGTAGTGTCAAAAAGGGCCCACAGGGCTGGACACAAAATTGCAGATTTTGAGGCTTAAAAATTTTTATGGGGCCCTGGAGTCACTATGGGATGGTCACGATCATTTGATCTCCAGGGGAGTCTGTCCCTAATCACTGAAGAAGGATTTGGATAAAAAATGAAACCATTGAATTGATTGGCTGAATCACTCTCAGAAGCCAGGAGGGCAAATGTCTTCTCAACTAAGAAGTGTTTTGGGGATGATTAGGATATTTTTATTACTTATTGGGTGTGCGGACGAATTAACACATTTTAAAAAAATACCTTTAAAAACTGCAGGGAGGGGTGTATGTTGTATGTTATCACACTTGAAAAAAAAGCAAAATGATAATAATGTAAAACTATAAATAAAACTTCCCTAAATAAATTCTGTAAACAAATGTCAATTACCAAAAAATATACTAAATGACAGTCACTGTACAAAATAGCATAGTGCCACTTTGTGATCTGTGGGTCAAACAGGTTTAGGGGTCATGCTGTGGTACAGGACAGGTATAGTCAATGTCCAGTGAAACTAAAATGGTGGTTGAAAGACTCCTTTTTCCGGCACTTTTTAATCTGGGGTCATGCAGGTTTGGGGCTCATGCTGTGGCCCAGGACAGGTATACTCTATGTCCAGTGAAACTAAAATGGTGGTTGAAAGACTCCTTTTTCCGGCACTTTTTAAATGTGGGAGTCATGCAGGTTTGGGGCTCATGCTGTGGCACAGGACAGGTATAGTCAATGTCCAGTTCAACTAAAATGGTGGTTGAAAGACTCCTATTTCCGGCACTTTTTAATCTGTGGGTCAGACAGGTTTAATGGTCATTCTGCGGTACAGGACAGATATAGTCAATGTCCAGTTCAACTAAAATGGTGGTTGAAAGACTCCTTTTTCCGGCACTTTTTAATCTGGGGGTCATGCAGGTTTGGGGCTCATGCTGTGGCCCAGGACAGGGATAGTCTATGTCCAGTGAAACTAAAATGGTGGTTGAAAGACTCCTTTTCCCGGCACTTTTTAAATCTGGGGCTCATGCAGGTTTGGGGGCTCATGCTGTGACCCAGGACAGGTATAGTCAATGTCCAGTTCAACTAAAATGGTGGTTCAAAGACTCCTTTTCCCGGCACTTTTTAATTTGGGGGTCAGACAGGTTTAATGGTCATACTGCGGTACAGGACAGATATAGTTAATGTCCAGTTCAACTAAAATGGTGGTTCAAAGACTCCTTTTCCCAGCACTTTTTAATCTGTGGGTCAGACAGGTTTAATGGTCATACTGCGGTACAGGACAGATATAGTTAATGTCCAGTTCATTAAAAATGGTGAATGGTTGAAAGACTCCTTTTTCCGGCACTTTTTAATCTGGGGTCATGCAGGTTTGGGGCTCATGCTGCGTTCCAGGACAGGGATATTCAATGTCCAGTTCAAGTAAAATGATGGTTCAAATCATACTGCCTTCTGGCACTTTTTAATTTGTGGGTCATGCAGGTTTAAGGGTCATGCTGTGGTACAAGACAGGGATAGTGAATGGTCTGTGAGTTTTTTTCTGTGGCTTTTATAACCTAAGTGTGTTGCCTAAGATGTAGCACGTATCCATTTGACTGTTGTGGATGTTAATTCCAGCTTCTCCATCCCTGTTTGGGTGTAAGAATGAAGGTGTTGTTCCTCTCCCATAGACTTTAATGGTCATCGGCGATAATCTATTCTCATCTAGCGGCTATCTTATTGATTACTGCCTATATCGACTATCGACCCGATGACGATAGTCAATGTAATCGCTCATCACTAATTAGCATAATTAGCAGCTCTCTGTAACTGAGAAATTACAAATAGCAGTGCATGAGAACTAAGAAAATTGTAAGAAAGCATAGCTACATGGGCTGTGAGGCGTTAATACAATGGCTTATCAGTAAAACAGTAGCTAATCTGGTATGTAGGTAACCATAGAAACCTGTGGGCACTCAGAGCACATAAAAAAGCCCTTATCTAATAACTAAAGTAAATTCTATTGACCAATGTATTTAGAAGAAGTTTTCATTTAACTGTCCCTTCATGTTGAAACCTTCATGATTAAAGTAAATTCTATTGACCAATGTATTTAGAAAAAGTCTTCATTTAACTGTCCCTTCATGTTGAAACCTAATCTTTGTCACAAGAAAACTCCTTTCAAATTTCATACAATGTGATCCTGAAAATGTCTATATTCCAATGATTTTGTGAACAGTAAGGGGGACATGTCTGAAAACTGTCTTGGTCTAAGACTTTTCTTGTTGCCCCTAGCAACCAATCAGAGCACCCCTTTCATTTTTTCAGAGCTCTATATGAAGTGAAAGGGGAACACTGATTGGTTGCTATGGGCAACAAGAAAAGTCTTAGACCAAGACAGTTTCCAGACATGTCCCCGTAAGTGTCCCTTTTTGGCTGTTTAAAAGTAATGATATATGCAAGGAGTAATAAACAAAAATATGAAACTGGGGAAACTATTAATGTCAGCATAGAAGGAGAAAAAGTATGGTAATTGGAGATAGCGCTGTAGGGAACTGCAAGAATAATTAAATATGCCATATATACCATAGGTGTTAAAAGTAGGTGAGGACCAAACAACTATCCAATCTTTCCCATGTGGCTGTTTCACAGAGCCTGCTCTTCGCAGTCAGCTTCAGGCTCCCACTTCCTAATCAGGCTTTGGGTGGTTCTACAGCAGTGACTGACATTTCAGCTCTGAAATTCCTAAAGGAGCCTGTCTGAGAGACATTGGTGAGGAGTTTTAATAGTAGAACACAAGACCACAGAGATTTAAAGGTTGAAAGTATGTCAGTGGGAAAGATAAACAAGCTCCTGTGATGCTTATAAGACACAGCACGAAGTGACAACCATCCCGGACGGGCTGCTAGAGCAGATAGAGGTGATCGGCATTCAAGAAAACCTTCTAAAACCAAGGAGATAAAAACTGCTCTAACTTTGAAATGAAGCAGAATCAGAAAAACAAAGTATTTTGGAATAATCTTTATTTTTGCCTATACATTTAAAGATAATCAATGAGATGGGAATACCCTTTTAATTTATTTTCACAATATAATAGTACAGGTATAAAATGTTGCACAGTGTAAGGAAATCCATCTATGTTTTTAGGATTACAGCATGTATTGCTGTGAGCCAGAGCTGCAAGCAAGGAAAGTACAGAGAGTAATGATCTTAGGATCCCATTTCTGGAAAATGTTACAGCCTTACCTGTTAGACTATTGCACATACTGTCTAGTAGAGTTGCCTCTATTATTGCCCTGATGTTAAAACAGATATGCTTATGTAACCCCTTCCTGCTACAGGAACTTTTGTTTACATCACATTCTTTTTTCTCCCTGCCTTACAACAGCTACAGATTTTTTTTTTCTGTGTTCATAAACAGACGAGGACTTGTTTTTAGTGAACAGGATGTACTTTTTGATGGTAACCTTTATTGTAACATATATAAACTGGAAAATGTAAAAAACTAATTATTTGTGGATTTCAAGTTGAGAAATACACAATTGCAACACTGTTTTCATTTTTTTTTGGTGGGATTTATAGTTTTTATGAAATTCTCTGTATGTTATCTTTATTCAGCAGGTTAGTATGATTCTGCTGATCCCAATGCTGTTAGTAGCAGGTCCATACTCCATTCCCAACATCATGACACAGTTACACCATATAAAAAAATCAAGTGCAGGCTGTATCAATCCTCCAAACACCTTTAACTTTTGTAAACTTTTTTTCATTTTAATACATCTATCACATACAAAAATATTGCTATGTCCATTGAAAAGTCGTATCCAATGTTAAAAAACCTGTGATGTGTCCACAGTCCCACGATGTGGTGATCTACATAACGTCTTTAGATCAATCACAAATGCATAAAGTAACTATATCTCACTGTACAAGCGACAAATGCTGGGAGTCCTCACATGCCACACGCTACGTTTCGGAGGCAGACCTCCTTCCTCAAGGGGGCGTGATCAACTTGTATCCTCCCATCTTGGTTACTCCCTACTACTAACCTACGTGCTTTAGATGTTAAAAACATGTCACATGACATAAACAATTTAACCCTAAATCCACCAGTCTCATAGAAACATCTTAAGACTGAATGCTTCATTTAAGCCTTTCGGGGCTATAGAACCAAATCTAAAAATCCAGTACGCCTCACGCTGGAGGAGCCTGTAACGTATTGTACTGGGATCCGATACACTCAGCTCCTCTATAACACACTTTTCATTGCTTTGTTGTTGGACTACAGTTGCACCATATATCAGGAAGGAGTTACTAAGCACAATCATGCAAGAAGGGGGCCAATTTAATCAATAAAACTAAGGCTGCACAAGCTCCATTTTCTTTGGTTTTTACTAAAAGATTACAATTGTGATATCGGCCCTAAATTTCAAAAACATTTCTGCAGAAGTGTAAGCCACACTATACTGCTAAAAGAGGACACTGAAAGCAGGGAATACTTTTGCCGTAAAGCAATATATTTGGTAAGTAATTATGTTTAAGTAGGTGGTACATATCAAAGTAAAATCCACATAATGCAAGGACCCAAGATTCCCAGCAGAACATTGCCCAGAGCATTACACTGCCTCTGACGCTTGCCTTGTTGCCATAATGCATCCTGGTGCAGTCTCTTACCCAGGTAAACAATGCTTTGAATCACTACTGAATCCCTCCCAGTTTGAGCTTGTTCATGGTACCGTATTTTTGTGCTAAACTTGATTGTGGTACCATTTCTGTATACTGAACTTTTACTGAATATGACTATTTTCCAAATTCCTGAAGTGTTTATGCACTGAGCTTGGTTCTGGTGCTGCATTTACATATTGTGTTTGTTTCTGATATTGTATTTATGCAGTAAGCCCGGTTATGACATTTTATATGCTGCGTTTGGATCTGGTACTGAATCTCTGTACTAACCTGAATTCTCTTGCTGCATATATGCAACAGGCTTGCAAAAAGTTTGAGAATTGCACACAACTTGAGTTTTTCTTCTTGTGCACACCCTAATTAAATAGACTGTGCACACCTCTGGTACCAAATGTTCATATAGAGCTCTATAAGTAATGTATTAGTACAATATAGTAAGTGCAGGTGGGTATGTGCATTAATTCACAGCCAAATCATATTATTATGGCAACTCCCGACTTTTGACATTGACAGAATATACCTCATGCAGGAAGTCAAGTTTAGGGAACTAGCTTGATGTGATAGGCTGTCTGCACAAGTATCCTTTATTGTTATCAGACCTGCAAAAAGGGATGATTATTGGCTTCTAGGTCAAGGGTGGTGGTATTCCTGAAACTGCACAGTTTGTGAATGGTTCGCTGCTGTTGTAGTGAAAATGTATTGTGAATGGACAAATGGTGAATAAGTGATGTGGAAACTGCAGAGCCCCATGTGCCATCAAAGGGGTTGTCTCACTACATCGATTCATCTTACCTCAGTACTGTTTTCTTGGTTTCATTTTGCATTCAGGGGCATGTTTACTGGCTTCTACTAGTCTGCAGTAGAAGCCAGGTCTATAGCTATAGCAACCAGTGTTGGCAGCCTATCAGGATAGATCAAACAGGTCTGTAGCTATAGCGACCTGAAGAGCTGATGCAGCCCATACAAAAGGGGATATCTATGAATAGGTAGGACATTGTCAATGGACATACACTCACCGGCCACTTTATTAGGTACACCATGCTAGTAATGGGTTGGACCCCTTTTGCCTTCAGAACTGCCTCAATTCTTCGTGGCATAGATTCCACAAGGTGTTGCAACGATGCTCAATTGGTACCAAGGGGCCCAAAGAGTGCCAAGAAAATATTCCCCACACCATGACACCACCACCACCAGCCTGAACCGTTGATACAAGGCAGGATGGATCCATGCTTTCATGTTGTTGACGCCAAATTCTGACTCTACCATCCGAATGTCGCAGCAGAAATCGAGACTCATCAGACCAGGCAACGTTTTTCCAATCTTCTACTGTCCAATTTCGATGAGCTTGGGCAAATTGGAGCATCAGTTTCCTGTTCTTAGCTGAAAGGAGTGGCACCCGGTGTGGTCTTCTGCTGCTGTAGCCCATCTGCCTCAAAGTTCGCCGTACTGTGCGTTCAGAGATGCTCTTCTGCCTACCTTGGTTGTAACGGGTGGCTATTTGAGTCACTGTTGCCTTTCTATCAGCTCGAACCAGTCTGCCCATTCTCCTTTGACCTCTGGCATCAACAAGGCATTTCCGCCCACAGGACTGCCGCTCACCCGATGTTTTTTCTTTTTCGGACAATTCTCTGTAAACCCTAGAGATGGTTGTGCGTGAAAATCCCAGGAGATCAGCAGTTTCTGAAATACTCAGACCAGCCCTTCTGGCACCAACAACCATGCCACGTTCAAAGGCACTCAAATCACCTTTCTTCCCCATACTGATGCTCGGTTTGAACTGCAGGAGATTGTCTTGACCATGTCTACATGCCTAAATGCACTGAGTTGCCGCCATGTTATTGGCTGATTAGAAATTAAGTGTTAACGAGCAGTTGGACAGGTGTACCTAATAAAGTGGCCGGTGAGTGTATATTGCAAAGTGACTTGTATTACTTGTTATTCCCAACTGTATAACATTCATTCTAATAAAAATATCCCTCTCCCTATGGCTTCTGATATTAATTCCTTTCTAAGTTCCATTCATCTACCTTCATTGAACCCATCCCAACTTGAAGATATCAATAGGCCATTCTCCCTAGCAAAAGTGCAAAAAGTTATCCATCTCAGCAAATCTAATAAAGCAACGGGCCTGACAGTCTTTCAAATGAATATTTCTAAATTTTCTCTGAATTTCTCTCCCCCCACTTAGTAGATCTCTATAACTATATTGCTTCTTCCTCAGCTCCCAAACCTGAATTGCTCTCCACGATTATCACTACGATTCCTAAGCCCGGTAAATGCCAAGACCTCACCTCTAATTATATACCCATCTCACTGCTAAATTCCGATAATAAACTTTATGCTAAAATCATTGCGACCGGTTTGAACGCTTTATTGCCATACCTAATACACAATGACCAGGGGGGTTTCGTGAAGGGAAGGCAGGCAAGAGATGCCACTCTTTGTCTTCTAAACTTGACACAGATTGCTGCCTCCTCCGCGTCCAGTGTGGCCTTTTTGTCGCTGGATGTGGAGAAGGCAATTGATAGAGTGAACTGGGCATACTTAGAATAGGTTTTGCGAAAATTTCGCTTTGCTGGCTTCATCCTGCAGGCCATTATGGCACTTTACACCTGCCCTTCCGCGAGGGTCCTGACCTCCGTTTTTTTGTCCTATCCTTTTACTTTAGCTAACGGTACCTGACAAGGCTGCCCCCTGTCCCCCTTAATATTCGTCTTATGTATGGAACCTCTAGCAGAAAGCATAAGGTCCAACCCTCAAATCTCAGGTTTAGCAGTTGATGGAGTTTCCCACAAGATCAGCCTTTATGCAGACGATGTGATGCTGATCGTTACTCACCCGAATTCCTCCCGGTCAGTCATAATGGAAACCTTAGACTGGTTTTCTTAAGTGTCTTATTACAAGTTAAACAGATCCAAAACGTCCATTTTCCCTGTCAATGAGGTCTCGCTCACGGACAAAGTCTTAGATATGTTTGGCTTTACCCAATCCAATGAATACGTTAACTACCTGGGAATTAAAATCCTCCGCTCCCCCATGCAAACAGTTGCGACTAATTATGAACATCTTTTCTCTATGCTAGAACCTGAAATTAGACGGCTCTCCTTATTAAATTTATCCTGGATTGCGAGGGTTAATCTAATTAAAATAGCCCTCTTACCTAAATTTATCTACATTTGCAGGGCTATTCCCTACTTCATCCCATCCTCCCTGATAAACAAACTTCAACGGTTGCTATCAGATTTTATTTGGAACGGCCGTAGACCAAGAATCAAACGGCAAATTCTTTTTCACAATAACAGGTGTGGTGGCCTTGCTGTCCCTAGTTTGCTGAATTACAACTTGGCTATACTCCTGGAACAAGCGATATACTTGTGGCATAACTTAGACTCAGCAGCGTGGGTATCAATTGAAAAAAATTAATTTACCCCCTGCCCAGTAGCTTTCCATTTCAAAACCTCTTTAATCGGGGTCCACTCCCGTCATCAGCCCTCAGTTCTAGATCTGATCTATTTAAAGTTTGGTCCTTGCATGTAATACCTGCAAACTGGATTTCCATTAGGAAACAAGACATCCCAATTACCTCGTTGCACTGCTGGAACCCACTACTCTCGTTCTACACTTGGGAGAGATAGAACCTTAATATGATAGATCAATTGTATTGCTATAGTACACTATACTCCTTTTCGGATATTTCGATTCAGTGGGCCCTTCCCTCATCCTTATTTTTTCAATTCCTGCAAATTCGACACATATTACACGAATTGCATTGGCCGGACACATCTGAGGCCCCCTCTGACTTTTCTCATTTTATCCATATGAAAAAGGCTATAACAAAGGCCTCTCAATAGTATATAATCTGATTACCTCAGGTGCAACCCCGGCCAAACTCCAGACCATGATCAAATGAGAAAGAGAACTGTCCACCTCCCTCTCTTTAGAAGATTGGACCTTGGCTGTGTCTGCCTCTGCTAGATTATCTAAATGTTGCAATCATAAGGAACTAATACACAAAATTCATTTACGATGATATCTCCCCGCAACCAGAATTGCCCACATGTGTAAGCTCTTCTAATCTGTGTTGGAAAGGTTGTGGGCAGCAGGGAACAATGTTACATGCTTGGTGGGGTTGCCCTAAAATTAGAAGTCTCTGGGACACAATTTCTATACTTATATCTGACGTTACAGGCTTCTGTCTAACATTATCTCCCCAATTAGCGGTCCTAGATATTGGCATTAGTGATCTACCACTCTCGATTTGTACGGTTGTATTTCACGTCCTTATAGCCATAAGAACTGCAATTGCTTACCTGTGGAAAAACCCTGACATCCCTACTTTAGCTGAAAATAAGAGACGTGTTAACTACAGCTGCGCGTGTGAGTTGAGACTATGTGATCCACCATATTTATGTCTTAAAAAACAGGAACTCTGGTCCGATTGGTTAGCATCTACGCATTACACACCCCTTTAGCGTTTATCGCTCTTCCTTCAATACATCTTACTCCTAATGGAGCTTCCTTCTTTGTTCCGGTCCTTTGTCACTCTCTGTTGTTACCGTTCCAGTCTGTTTGAATGCGATTTGAGTAGTGTGCACTTCAATAGACTGTTGTTATACCTCAGTTATGCACAGTATTTGTCTATTGTAACTCATATGAAGATACGGTTCATGTTTGTTTTCTTATTTTTCATATTTCAACTATGTCTATGTGTTTAAGACAATGAAGTTGTAAAAGCTTAATAAAACATGTTTAAATAAAAGGGGATATCTCAGAATAGGTAGCGGTCACTGTTAATGGACAAATATTGCAAAGTGACTTGTTTTAGACCTTTAAACTAAAAAGCAATCCTTGTATTGAGACAAACTTTTTAATATGAGAAGTGAATGCTGGCTGCAAAAGTGCTTGAGGGTAGTCTGACATGCTTGTGATATGCAGATGCTTAGTAGAGGGCAAAAAGGCAATCTCAAAACTCTACACACCTATATGGTGCTCTCCACAAGGAGTGATATTCCCCTTTCTGAGCCACTCATTGTCTCTTACCCAGCCAGCCAGTATAACACTGCTCTACACTGATGAGGGGCATCGAATGAATAGACATTGGATTGTAAGGTGAGCAACATCAGAGAACAGACACCTTGTAACTAGTGTTGAGCGATTATTATCGACAAAGTTGAAATCGGCACAGTTTTTATGTTGATCGAAATTTTTAGATCATGCGATAATTTAGGTTAAAATCTGTGCATCATCTATTAAGATCGCGCCATTGTTTGGCGCTTCCCGTCATTTTGGCGGCCAGCAAATCAGCTTACAGAATAGAGCAGGGTGAGATGTGTGTGCGACGTCATGACTGGGATGTGTATGGTTGCGATTGGCTGGAAAAATCACATGACCTCCTTTTTCATAGAACAGCGTTTCCGGTTCAGCCTCAGTGTCTCTCAGCGTCTCAGAGCAGAAGGACGTGCGCTCTGCTTGTGTCCAAACAGCTCAGCGAAATTAATCTTTTTTTCACAGAGGGAAAACTCTACTGTTTGCTGTTGATCCTTACTTTTTAGTTAGAGTAGAGTTTGGAAGTTTTTAGTGTTAGGAGAGAATTTTAAAGGAGATTTACCGCTTCTAAAGTCTGGGGGGGGAGCGGAGGAGGGGGCCCCCCGGGGGCGAACCAGACAAGTCATAAAAATACTGGAAAAAGTTCCCCAAGCTTAGTGTAGACATTGTGCGCAATGCTTTATTATAACTTTTTTATTGAAATTTTTAGGGGTTTTGGCAGCCTGAATTATATTAGGTCACTTTTTTTCTAGTAACTGCGGGTTCTTTGTTGGGTGCAAAACCCCCATTTTAAATTATCGTATTTTAGTAGGTTTTCATTTTAAATTTTTCCCCATTCCCCCTTTGTTCTTTTATCCACCTTCAGTTAAATTAAAATTTCCAGCAATTTTGTATTAACAGGTGATGGTCCCAAAAATCCTTGTATTATTGAAACATTACGATAGTGTTTTTTACATTTTTTCCCCAGCCCGATTTTTTTCATTGGGCCCCTTGATTTAAAAATGTGAATGCGCAATTTTTGATCACCACAGGTGAATTAAAAGGTGCCAAAAATTCTTTTATTTTCGATACATTACAGATACGGTTTTTTTTCCTTTTGCCCCCCAAAGTTTTGTTGTTTGACCACCTTGCTTTTAAATTTAATGAAATTGGTAGTCCCACAGGTGAATTGATAGGTCCAAAAAAAATATTTTATTACCCAAATACATTAAGATAGTTTTTTTTGACTTTGGCGCACTAAGCTTTGTTCTTTTGAGGCACCTTGCCCTTAAAAGTGAATACTGCAATTTTGTTCCCACGGGGTGAATTAAAGGTGCCAAAAATCCTTTATTTTCCGAATAATTTCAATAGTGTTTTTTGTTTTGGCGCACTAAAAGCTTTGTTTTTTGGGATTTGCCAAAATTTAATACAGCAATTTTGCGTCCCCACAGGTGAATTGAAAGGTCCCAAAAATCCCTTGTATTATCGAAACATTTCAGATACGTTTTTTTTCCCTTTTGGCGCACCCCGCTTTGTTGAAGATCTACTTTGCAGTTAAAATTTGGGAAATACAGCAATTTTGTAGTCACCCCGGTGAATTGTTTGGTCCCAAAATTCCTTTTTTATCCGAATACATTGCAGTTATTTTGTTCCGCAATTTTGTTTTGATTTGGGGATTTGAAAAAAGCTGTGATTTGCCGTCTTTAAAAGAGATTTCCCCAAAAACTTTTCCCATCCCTTTCTAAATTTTTTTTTTCTGAACTGGAGCAAAATTCAGGTGGAAAAGCGAGCAAAGAGGGGGGTAGGACATGGGGGTAGGGGTACGAGAGAAGGTGTTTCCCCGGCGGCGACAACACGCATGCCAGGGATCGTCAGTTGCGGGCCCGTCAGGCTGTATCGGGGGGTCAGGGCCCGTGAATCTCATAACGAACCGTGCCAATCGCCCTTTTCGGGGGTTTATGCAACCTGCACCCGAAGTCTTACCTCCCTTCCCCCCCAGTCACGGCCAAATGTCGTCATCGCATCACCCGCATCCTCCAACAGAAGCGCCCAAATGTAACCTGTACCCCCACTGTGGTAATCCTTTCTGAAGACCTCTTTTATGACAAAAAACGGTTTGGGGTCAGAAAACATTTAAAAAATCAAGAGGGCCCAAAAGGGGGTGATTTCTCTGCTCTGACCCCAGTTAGATCCAAGAGGGGAAAGGAAGCGGTCAACGGCAAAATCGGGCGGGCGGGGAACGCCTTGCATCCCCCCTTGCTTGTAGCCGGTCCTGGATGCAGATGTCGGACGACGAAGTACCTGTTGATGATGTGTTTACGACATTTCGGACCAATGGGCTTTCAGCAAAATTTCTTGCGAGTGCTTCATCAGTGGGCGAGGAGGGAAGACAAAACCCCAAAAAGGGGAGGGCGGCGCAGAAGTCCCCCTGATATGATTCCGCCCCGCCAGGTCGCGCAAACCCCGCTCCCCGCTTATCGCCTCAAAAAAGGTCCAGGCCTTCAAAATGGGGCCCTTTTTTGGCAAGCTTATTCACCCGCGATTTCATATGCCTTTGCCCTAAACGCATAATAAGGCAAAGAATCTTTGGTGGTTAACCACCACCAACATTTCTCAGTCAAATGCAGCGAATGCATGAGTTGAAAATGGAGGCAACACCTTTGCCAAAAAAAGGCCAGACCGGGAACGCCTGGCCTCCAGCCACTGTCACACCTCTGTCTCCGGCTCCTCCTCCTCCCGCCACCACCTTGCGTTCTCAGCTGCCATTGTCTCTCCAGAGTCATGATATCGGGAGCAGCCTCCGCTTCAGCCTCCCACCGTTGCACGCGTAGTACCACCCAGCACCATCCAGAGACCCAATTCCCCTTCTCCTCCGCCAGTTTGACAACCTGCAGCCGTTATCAGTGGCCAATCTAGCAGCCAGGTCTTCTGTCTTCCAGGTTTGGGTGCGAAGAAAACACTTTAACCCCAAACCATCCCAAAGCCAAAAGCCTGAAATGTTGCATTGCCAGGCTTTTTGCCTTGGAAATGTTGCCTTTCCGTGGTGGACCACAGATGGGTTCCCCCACGTCATGGCCTTGCATGCCCCTATACAGATACCGAGCAGGCATTTCTTTGCAGAAAAGCCGTCTCTGCCCTGGGACAGCCACGTGTCATCTAAAATTTCATGTGCGTTGTCTGCATCTAGTGTCCGGAAAAAGTCAACATCTGACACCGGACACATGGACTTGTAAGCACGGCCAAGGCCGCTATATTCTCTGTGACAGCTCACTGGGTGAGTGGGTGGATGTCTCTGGGGGTGACCGGTGGCTCCTTCAGGCATCGGCGCACGCTCTTCATAAACTGCAGGGATGGTGCAGGGTTCTTTCCCCCAAGGTCCTCTGGTGGCAATCACGTGCCCAGAGAAAACCAGGCCGTGTTGACAATTAATCTGTCTTGGAGACCGTCCACACACAGGTTAGGAGCTGTGGGACGGCTCTCCGCAACGAGACCCGAGCGCTGGCTGGTTTGCCAAGAACCTTGTGCCAGGCAATGTGGTATGCGATAACGGTGCTAAATCTGCTGGCCGCCCTTAAAGATCGGTAGGCTGGAGCACATCCCTTGCCTGGCACAATGTCATGAACCTTGTCGTACAGAAATTTTTAAAGACGTACCCGGTCTGGACTGCCCTGGTGTGGGAAATGCTCGCAAGTCTAAGTTCGCAACTTCCGCCTTTTCGCACCTTGCTTCGTCCCGCCTGGCCTGCGTTGCAGGTCAGGCTCGGCTCCCCGTCACACGTCGTCATTGTTGGCACGTAGTGGCATAACACGCTGCAATTTCACCCTCACATAATCCAGCGGGTATTGTGCAGCCAGCGCAATGCCATTACGCAAGTACGAAGTGAACACATGGCCTGACTAGTAGCGTGCGGACCTCGGGGTGTTGAGCTCATCGAGGAGTGGAGGCTGGTTGAAAGAGCTACTGCACCTACCTTGCAAGTTTTGAAGAAGCCCCAAAATGGTCAGTGCGGACAATGCCCCTTGTCAGCGATGAGCTTTGTGGTGATCTTAGTTCTGGAACGATCTATGGACACTCAGAAACAAAAAGGTCCCGGCCAGCGACGGAGGAGGAGGAGGGAGCAACCAGAGCGGACACGGAGCCTTTCTCTCAGTGAAATCCATCAAGGCCCGAACAGTTTACACAATTTCATAGCAGTTTCTTCATTAGGCAGTGGTTCGGGTGTCCCAGAGTAGTGCAGGTGGCGCATCAGCTCTCAGGGTGCATCATCTTCAGGCAAGCAGGGGCTGTGATGAAGCTGTGCCGGAGCAGCGGAGGAGGTGGAGGAGGAGGTATTCTAGACACCGTTGTTACCGACGTCCTGCTTGGAAAGAGGTTGGCGGCGAATTTGATTGTCGGAGGAGGTAGATGAGAGGAAGATCAGTTTGCTAGTGCCCTCGACCCAGAGGCTTGGGTTATCAAGGCTCCATCTCTCACATGAGTGTTGGATGCTCCATTTTCCTTCCAACATATCCTCATTTGCATTAAGGCCATCAAAATGAACAACAGTTACAGGGTGGCACCCATCACTGGATCCCCGTATCAAAACAAAATCACACTTTCCTTCCACCCACCCAAATAGAGAGTAATATGCAGGAAATGGAGGACCTTGCTGATTGATCAACTGGAGACATCCTGTTGCGTCTGCTTCACGTTCCCCAAACTGTCCGGTGGAAAAAACATCAGCGACGTGCAGCAGTAGAGTGCCAAGTAGCGTCAAGCCCGGCAGCAAGCAGAGGGCAAGCGTGGTAGAAGAGCCTAATGGGTGTCCTCTGGCAATCTTTGTTTACCACCTCTCCAACGCATGCAATGCAGGGCACACATTCCAACACAACAGAGACCAGCTTAAGACATGGTTGAGCGACTATCTGCGTTTTCAACACGATGTTTTGTATGATGTTCAGACACCAATAGACTTCTGGGTATCTAAATGGACAAATGGGCCCGTGCTGGCTCGTCAACGCCATAGAGGTGTTGTCATGCCCAGCAGCCAGCGTCATTTTCTGAGCGGACCTTCAGGCACAGCTGGAGAAGTATTTACTGACAAACGCATCCGGCTTTCCACAGATAATGTATCGTATTGACTTTCATTCTAGATGATTCAGGCATGGTCTCTGATGTTGTTGTGGCCACCAATTGCCGTGGTCACGAGTATTGCCCGGTCTACTTCACATTTCCTTTTCAAAACTGAAATGGGTCCTTCTTGAAAACTTTTTTTAAATGTTCATTTCTTACTGCAATTTTTATTCTCTTTTCCCAAACAGTTCATTTTGCTGGTTTTGCGTGAGGAAGGGACTGTAAAAGACAGCAAGGTTTCATGACAACACCGTATTCCATTTACTCACTTTATCTTTTAGAAGTTTTTCCGATTGTCAGGTTTTGAGTCATGTTGCTGTTGAGGATACAGCTATAATTATGGTCATTTGAGAACTGAATTGTGAGCTTCTAAGTGGCATTCTACATCCCAATTTTTAATAGTGGGCTGAGGAGTCATATTGTTAATTTTTGGGGGTCATGTTTGTGTGTGCAGATACAGCTATAATTATGGTATATCTTTGGAACAGAAATTGTGGCTTCTAAGGGCAATTTCTCCATTACATTTTAAAATAGTGGCTGAGAAGTCATATTTATAATTTTTGGGGGTCATGTTGCTGTGAGTTACAGCTTAGAATTTTTGGTCCTTTGGAAATGAATGTGGCTTCTATAGTGGCTTTTCTCCTTCAGACAATTTTTAACAGTGGCTGAGAAGTCATTTTTATAATTTTTTGGGTCATGAGCTTTGAAATGCCAGCAATACTACAGGTCTATTCTAAAATAAATTTCTGTTGCTAACTAGACTTTTGTTCTTCTCAATTGTTCCAAAGTGCTCATAAGGTCAGTTTAGATCTTGAATTTTGGGGGCATTTTGTGTGATACACTGCAGCATATACTACACGGTCTTATTATAAAAAAAATTGTTGTTTCTACAGTCATTTGTTTCTTCACCAATTGGTCAAAGTGGCTCAAGGGTCAGGCTGTTGAATGTTTTGGGGGCTATGTGCTGTGACTTGCTAGCTATTCTACAGGTCCTATTATAAAAAAAATGTTGTTTCGAAAGGACAATTCTGTGCTATGCACAATTGTCCAAAAGTGTCTCAAGGGTCATGCTTTGAATTTTTTGGGGGCATTTTGCTTTTGAAATGCATGCTATACTACAGGTCCTATTATAAGAAAATGTTGTTTCTAACAGACATTTGTTCTACAATTGTCCAAAAGTGGCTCAAAGGGTTATGGTTGCTGTCAGAAACTGGAACTAGGTAGGACACTGTGAACGGAAACAGATTGCAAAATGACTTGTTTTGCACAGATCTTTAACTAGTTTCATCCCTTATTGAGATAAACCCATTTAATACAATTTTAAAAAAGAGAAACAAAGAATGTTGGGATTCCATTCCTATTTTAAAAATGGTTTCTAGAATTAAACTACTAAAAAAAAACGTATGTGCATGTACAAAATGCTGGTAAAAAAATTCCTTCTGAATTGTACATAGGGAGCTGGTACAGGAAAAAACTTGGGACCAGAATTGTTGGTTATTCAGAGGACATGGAGTATGGAGCATGGGACATAGAAACAAAGTACAGAGACAATTTCTCCAGCACGTTGAGTTAAATTGAGGAAAAATGATTAATGCCAAGGAATAAGGGCACTGGGTGGAACAGGAGCGTTAACACCACCAGTGATTTTCCATAGTGAAGTCAATTGGTGCCGCACTACATACGGAGAGGGGCAAAGCGTACCCTGGACAGGGACAGTATATGTCCAGTGAAACTAAATGGTTGTTGGAAAGACTTCCTTTATCCCGGCACTTTTTTATTGTGGATCAGACCAGGTTTAATGGTCATCGCGGTACAGGACAGATATAGTTAATGTCCAGTTCAACTAAAAATGGTGGTTTCAAAGACTCATTTCCCGGCGACTTTTTATTTTGGGGGTCGAAAGGTTTTTAAATGGTCATTTCTGGGTTCCAGGACAGGTATAGTCAATGTCCCAGTTTCCAACTAAATGGTGGGGTTTGAAAAGACTCCTTTTTTCCCAGCACCTTTTAATCTGTGAGTCATCAGAATGGTTTAATGGTTCTCATTTGTGGTACTGGAAAGATATAGTCAATGTCCAGTTCAACTAAAATGGTGGTTTAAAGATCCGTTTTCCACGACACTTTTTGTAAATGTGGGGGGGTCATGCAGGTTTGGGCTCATGCTGTGGCCCAGGACAGAGTTAGTCAATGTCCAGTGAATCTAGAAATGGTGGTGAAAAGACTCCTTTTTCCGGGGCACTTTTTAATTGGGGGTCATTGCAGGTTTGGGGCTCATGCTGTGGGCCAGGACAGGTATAGTCAGATGTCCAGTGAGTGAAACTAAATGCGTGGTTGAAGACTCCCATTTTCCCCGGAAACTTTTGAATCTGGGGGCATGCAGGTTTGGGGCTCATTCTGTGGCCTGGGAATGGTTTAGTCAATGTCCAGTTCAACTAAAATGGTTGGTTAAAGACTCACTTTTCCGCGCCAATTATTAAATCGGGGTTCCTGAGGTTTGGGGCTCATTGCTGCGTTCCAGGGACAGGGATATTCATATGTCCAGTTCATATGTAAAATGATTGGTCAATTCATACTTGCCTGCTGGACACTTTTTAATTTGTGGGTGATGCGGTAGTTTAATGGGTCATCGCTGTGGTACAAGTCAGGGATAGTTGAAATGGTATGTGTTTTTTTTTCTGTGGCTTTTATAACCTAAGTTGTTGCTAAGCATGTAGCAGTTATCCATTGACTGTTGTGGATGTTAATTCCGCTTCTCCAGACCTGTTTGGGTGTAAGTTGAGGTGTTGTTTGCTTCTCCATAGGACTTTAATGGTCATCGCTCATATATCCACTATCGACTATCTTGTTCGATGTTGGAATTCGGACTATCGACCATCGACGATGTCGATGGCCAACGTTAATCATCAACATAATTGTAACCACTGCTGGAAAAGGAACACAAGCTGGTGATAGCAGCATTTAGGGCCATTTACACGGCAAGGGGACAAATTGCCGGGGTCTGTTTGCCGGACCGGTATTTGTCTGTTTTGGCAGCTGTCCCACCGGCGCGGAGGGGGGGGCGGCTTTTACTCCTCGATGATGAGCGGGGGGAACAGCCCTCCCCCTACCATTGAGGTTTTCATTTATTCCGTCACGGACAGAAGAAATGAACATGCTCATTGTTTTTTGAGCGGACTGCAGGCGGTAAAACCGCCGACTGGATAACCGTGGCAGTGGGGGACTGCTGCACGGGGTTTTCCAGAAAGCACCATTGTGCTCATTTTCGGCCGGTTTTTTCAGGCGGGTCTGAAAAACCGCAAAACCAGCTGATAATACCGGGGCCAAAAAACCCTTTGCCCGGTGGGGAAAATAGACATGGCCTTAGGGCGCATCCACACGGCAGTGGACAAATACCGGCCGGACAAATACCGGAAAACGGACGGAAGATTGTGCTTCTACAATTTTTTGCCGCCGGACCGCTGGCGACAAAACCGCCGGGCGGAAAACCTGTGCAAGTGGGGATGCTGCACGTGTTTTTCCATAGGCACAATTGTGATCATTTTCGGCGGTTTTTCAGGCGGTCTGGAAAAACCGCTCAAAGGCTGAAAAATCAGTTTTTTTCAGCGGTTGTTCTGCGGTTTTCAGACCGCCTGAAAAAGATACCGGCCGAAAATGAGCACAATTGTGCTCTATGGTAAAAAAAACCCGTGCAGCTGTCCCCTTGCACAGGTTTTGACGTTTCGGGACGGTTTGTCGCGGCGGGTCCGCCTCAGGCGGCAAAACATTGTAGAGCACCCATTCTTCCGTCGGTTTCCCGACGGACGATGTGCGTCTCAATGGGAGGGGGGAGGGCTCTTCTCCGCTCATCGCCATGCAAAATATAAATGAGAAATAACAGAGGATCTTGGGCGAAATTGCCCTTACAGACCATGAACGTAAAAAAATAATAGATGAATCCGACTGGTAGGAAGGGAAAGAATGGGGAGGGTGTGATGGTGGTGCTGGTTGTGGTTGTGGTGGTGGGGCGGGTTGGGAGCCCCTGCTGGAGTATTGGGGAACCCAATTTCTGTACTTAGATGCCCCAGGGGTGGGGGAGGGTGGTAAGGGGCTTGAGGCGGTGGTGGTGGTGGTTGAGGATAGGGAAACATGGGTGGGGGGGCAGGGTGGGGATGGCACAGATGATATGAGCACACCGATCTCCAGCAGGGGCCAGGGGGATTCAAAGGCTGCCACCCCGGCGAAACAGTACATTCTGAACTCATTGTGACGATTGGGACGAAGGTGGTGGCAGCGACCCGCAAGATCTCTTGCAAAATGATCCCGATCATTCTCGCCGGCGACCCACCGTATGAAGGACAGAGCTTCGTCCTCTCTCTCCCTATCTCTGTCCCTTCTACGGCGGACCCTACGTTGGAAGACGTGCGTTGGGGGGGCCAGGACGCGCTGTAGGGGTGAGCTCCGGGGTGGCCGCAGAGGCCGCTGCAGCTGATGTCTCTTCCCCGGAGGTGTGCCCCACCCCTGAAGGTCCCGGCAGCTCTTCATCTCCCCCCACCGCTTCTTCTGTGGCGATGGACTCTGTGAAGGCGATGGGGTCACTCTCCCTCTGCTGATGTTCATGAGATCTTTGGGGGAACTCTGTCCTGGCACGAGCGACATTGCCTGATGTCCTAAGAGTAAACAAAAACAAATATTAAACCTCTATGTTTTTTAAGGTGCAGAGACATGTCATATAAATTAGTACTTACGGCTGGAGCTCCTGCTGCGATAAAATGAACATCAGCTCATCTGAGTGGGCGATTTTCGGCCGACGGGAGGGAGAGGCCACACTTCGCTCCCCTTCACGGTGCCACTTGACGAAGCGGTCACGCACGTTCTTCCAACGTTTTGTTCTTCAGAATTCGGTTGCTGTAACCGGGGTCCGACTTGTCCCACAACTCGGGTCGGCATGTACCTGTATGAAAAATAGAAAAAAAAAACTCCATAACGCAATATTTAAATAAATGTGGCCTAGTGTCATTATGACAAATAGTTAAACAAATCACTATATTTCACAATGGTGCAAAGGCCATCATTTTCACCTTCACTTTCAGCACATGTGCATGCTAACAGCAAAATAACAGAGTGCTTAATTTAGGCTAAAAAGAGGTCATAGACCCTTTTCAAACTGACACTCACCTCGGAGATCAGTGTGCTGACATCCATGTACATGCGATTGTACTTTTTCGGTGGCATGCTGGTGCGTCCTCTTCCATTCAGACCAGGAAGTAAAATAATGTGCAGGACCTTCCTTTATAAAAAAAAAGTGCAAAGGACCTCCAAAAACACACCCACTATAGGTGGGATTATTCTTCACTTTTTTTTTACAAAAAAACGAAAACCGCGCCACAAACCGTCGGCTACGTTTTGAGCAGTTTACATAGACTCCAATGTTAATTTTCCGTCTAGAAACCGGTCGGAAGATTGTGCATGTTCACTGTTTTGCGGTCCGCTGGCAGTCTGAAAAACCACCCGGCGGAAAAAGCGTTCAGTGGGGACTGCAGGGCGGTATTTCAATTGAAGTCCATGGGAGACAGTCTGTTGCAGGTTTTCCGACGGTTTCTAAAACCGCAAACCGTCGTAAAAACCGTTCAAAAACCCTTGCCGTGGGGACATGCCCTTATGGTCTGTGGAATGTTTTCCTGACATTCTCTGGGCCACTAAATCATGTGGAAGCACTCTCAACTGATTTGAGTATGAATCCATCCTTGCAGATCATGTAGACACATACATGCTGATTGTGTTCTTTAATGTGGATGGGATCTTCCAGCAAAACAATGCAAAATTTCACATGAATAGAAATGTCCGAAGTTTATTGGAAGAAAAAAGAAGACATGAAGAATAAAAGCAAACAAGTGGTGAACTTGCACGCCGTGTTTGTCAGTCTGTAGGATTTTTTTTACATGTTCCTGAAGCACACAATTGAAGAAATTTAGTAGAAAGCTCAGAAGATATATATTTTTTATCACCCCCATTTTCAGGTGAATGATGGAGTGGGGTTTAGCTGAGAGGTGAGGCCTTAGCATTCTTTGTCTCCTATAGAAGGGCAATAAAGAGGGAAGATCCTGCTGCAGTCAAAGGTCTTAATACTGGATCAAGAAATAAGAAAGAGGAGGATGGAAATGGCCTGATCTATTTCAATTAGATGGAATAGAATCAAAGTAAAGCAGAACCTTAAAGAAATTAGCAACTTATTTGTTAAAAATGTGCCTTAACAATAATCTGATCACAAAAGAGACGCTTACTGTGACCCTGGCAATCAGATGTGATCTGTAAAGAAACCTCACAGTAAAAGTTCAATTTCCGTGTACAGCCACCACATGAGAAACTAGCCTTGGTACACATCTTTGTCAAAGGTTCAGTTTAGAAGCTCCATCGCAGAATTGCAAATGGGCACAAAAGGATCAGTTTAACAATGGACACCAGCAGAGTTCAACGGACCCTATTGATTATAATGGGTCTGTCGAGTGTCCGTTGTTTAGAAGGAAAAAATAGTGCAACTTGCTGCGTTATTATTGCATTCATTCTCAGTGGAACATGCGATGTGAACCAAGTCTAAACATTACACAATTTAAATTAATGGACTGGCTACATAATGTGTGACAGGTCTGTTCCCCCAGAGAGGGGAATAGACTATCTTGGTAACTTTTCTTAAATCTGGCCAAAAGATGATGATCGCTAGACAGAAACTTCCTTCTATTAAATTATAATTGTCAAACAGAGCAAAAATGAATAGGCCCTGTAAGGAAAGAGGGATTCCTTGGATGTAATTACTTTGTGTACAGTTTTTCTAGGATATAAAATATTGATTCCTTATGCAACAAATTACTGGAATTAATAATTATCCACGTTTTTAACAAGTAAAGCCTCTACAAATAAACAAAATGTATTTATGGGCACAAATATTATAAAATTTTCATTTTACATCACAAAGTAGATGTCATTGATTTGGGTGTTATTGTACCTGTGTTAGTTGTTTTATCTTACCACTTAACAGATGTACAGATGTAGTATAATCATGGTTGGCCATTTACATTCCAACAGCTTAAATACAAGTAGTAGATTCAGTTAAGGGTTCTTGGTCCTCTCTTCTTTTCAATCTTTACAGCCCCCATTGGACAAAGCATCAGCAGATTTGGCCTTCAGTACCATCACTACGCTGATGACACTTAACTATACACTTCTTCCTGAGACATCACTCCTACCCTGCTATAAAACACCAGTCAATGTCTTTCCACTGTCTCTGACATCATATCCTCTTTCTATTTTAAATGAAACCTCACTAAAACTGAACTTCTTGTCTTCCTGCCATCTACTAACCAACCCCCCTCTGCTATTTCTCTCTCAGGGTGTGGTACCACCATTACTCCTAGGCAGCAGGCCCGCTGTCTTGGGGTTATACTAGATTCTGATCTGTCCTTTACTTTCTATATCCATTCCCTTGCCCGCTCCTATCACCTGCACCTCAAGAATATCTTCAGAATCAGTTCTTTTCTCACTGTGGAAACAGCTCAAATTCTCATTGTTGATCTTATTTTTTCTCGTCTTGACTACTGTAACTCACTGCTTATCGGTCTCCCTCTCCTCAAATTCTCCCCTCTCCAATCTACCCTGAATGCAGCAGCCAGGATCATCTTTCTTTTCAGCTGCTATACTGATGCCTCTACCCTAACAGTCAATGCACTGGTTGCCCATTCAGTACAGGATACAACATAAACTAATCACTCTCACCAATAACTCTCCCACAGCACTGTACTACCCTACATCGCCTCCCCCATCTCTGTCTACTATTCTACCCGGTCTCTTCGCTCTGCTGATGATATCAGATAACATTCCTCAATCATCTGAACCTCCCATGCACGTCTCCAAGATTTCAAACGTGCTTATCCAGTTCTCTGGAACATGCTACCGCGGGTGATCAGGTGTATGCGTATCCCTCACAATTTTAAGAGGGTCCTGAGAAAACATATTCGTAGTCTGGCCTACCAAGATCCCTAATTGCTAACTCCCCCACTCTAGCACACACATTTCTGTCACTCCCTACACTTAGCTGTATATAGATGTACTGTCAGGATGGCAGGTTCATCCAATTTGTATGTAAACCACCCCATATTTATGTAACATGGACCATTGTAAACTTGGCACTTCTTACCCTTCGTCTCACCCATACACCCTAATAGATTATCAGCTCTTGCGAGCAGGACCCTCACAGCTTGTGAGTAGCTGTAAGTATCTGTAAGTAGCTTTTCACTGTCTTTTTGTCTGTACCTGTACCCCATAAATTGTAAAGTGCTGCGGAATATGTTGGCGCTGTATAAATAAAGGTTATTATTAAGGGTATGTTTGTACACTTATGTAACCATTTTATATTTGGAAAAAGGAATTTGAAACTTTGCAAATAGTCTTGAATAAACATCTCTTCTTTTTTTTGCATCTACACCTCTTTAAGAGAGCTCATAAGTCCCCATTACAGATGACAGTATTATCAATGACACATAATAGGTAGGGTCCCTATGACTGATTTTGCATTGAAACATTGTAATGTGCACTTTAAATTGTAGGTTATACAAAACTAGTATCTTAAATACATCTTACTACTAAACAGTGTTGCCTATCCCTTCTAAAGAATGTATACAGTAAATACTTCTACTGTTTTATTGTTATGGGTGGAATTTTTCAAGGATTTTTTGCAAATTTCTATATAGTGAATGGAGTAAGTCAAACACCCATTGTTGAAAAGGCCACCAACTGAAAATCCTGCAAAGCGCTAGTTATTTATAAGAAATTATGGATCTTTATTTCGTATAAAAAATGCATTTATTGAAAAGGGGGTCCATTAATATGGGTTTTTATTAACCTGTTCTTTCCTTTGTTTAAACACAGCTGGGCCAAAGCCAGTTATGCCAATCGCAGCATGATGGCCTTTCTGTCTCATGTACAGTAATATCATCACAGCATTGCATGGAAGTAAACCAAACCTTTTACCTTTCTGTTTCCCTTCATCTCCAGGGACACTTTCTTTCATGATTAAGAATGATTTGAAATGTTTTAAATTTTTTCAAATTTTAAACAAAAAGAGTTTTTAGAAAAAGGAGTCTAATCAACTGGATTGCGAATACATATTTTTAAATCGTTTGCTCCAAACAAATTATCCAATCATTTACCAAGCAGACATACCTTTAACATTGGATGAAGATTGGATCTTTGTTTGCAGCTACTTAGCAAGTTATTGTAGAATTTTTTTTAGAACATTGATCCTGACTGATCACCCTTTGGGGTCAGAAGTGAAGTATTCCTTTTAGGGTAGATTGGTTCATGCCTTATAGGCAGAATTAACAGCCTAAGGGAGCACCAAAGTTCCCAAAAGGACCTGGGATGACACTGTATGCTGCAACAGGCTCATATGACCCCAGGGAGAAAATAATTTCCGGGTTTGGGGGCCCGGCCCGACATTTGGGGGAAAAAAAAAACAAACCCCCCATTTTTTATAAATAAAAAAACCAAAACCCCCCCCCCCACTTAATTTACATCTGAGGGGGGGCCGCATTGTCTTTTTGTGATTCTTAAATTTTCCCTTTTCTTAGTCCAGGGGGCTGGCCCTCCCCTCATACAAAAAAACTTTGTATTTTTAAGTGGACACAATACTAGGTTGGTTTTTGCCAGTTATTTTTAAAGACAATGCAACCAGAGAGGCTTTGTTGAAATTAAAGCTGGTACCCATGCGAGGACCTCTCGCGGGGTTGAATTGAAAGTCCCCCCTTGGAGTCCCTTTTTACCATTTCGCTTCTCTATGGTTAAAGTTTAAAAAAGGTGAAGTTAAAACTCTGGGGAAAGGTGAATTTTAAAAAAGAAATTTAAATTTCTTTTTTAAAAAACAAAATTTAGCAAAACTGCCCCCCTTTGTCAAAACAAATTTTTCCGTAACCATTTAAAACCCTTATTTAAAATTTAAATTTTAAATCAAAAATGTCACGAACCACTCACCACATGTGACGGGGGAAACCACGTAAGGGGGTTAGATTTACTCACTTTGGCGCTCACCTCTCGTCAGGTAGCAAATCAAGTAAAAATCGCACCCAAGCCCTTTTCCAGCACCCCAAATTATTTTGCTGCCCCCAAACCTTCCTTCAATAATCAAAAAGGAAATCACCCGGAAAGGGAAACCTGATTCCAAACAGATTTTTCTGAAAACACCCCAAAAAGGGTTTAAATTAGGGTCCTCTCTTTGCTCCCCGCGCTACAGAAAAAAAACACTCCTTCAATTTTTAAATGGATCTTTTCATTACAAAACTAAGCTTTTTACTGGAAACTTTAAAAAAGGGGAGGTACAGGCTTACAATAAAAATACAATAACAATAAAAATTTTATATACGCATAAATTTACATTTAAGGGAAAAAAAAAGGGAAGAAAAGGGAGTTTAACACACTTCCCAAAGTGCCCAGCCTTCAAAACCCCCAAAGGGGGCAGGGATGAAAGAAAATGGAAAAACACCTAAATTTCAGAAATTAAACCCCCAGGCTATGAACACAGATTTTAAAGTCTGGCCATGGGGTTTTTTTTTTAGGCCCAAATCTCTGCCAGGTTTTCCCCTCCTCTCTCATATTTGCCAACTTTTTTAACGGGCGGGAAAATAAATGAAGGCAATTGCACGAGTTGCAACCCCCCGGGGGGTTAAAAATCCCTTTTGTTAAAATGACTTTTGTTAATTTTCAAAATTTCACGGGGAAAACACATTCCATTCCCACAGAAAGGGGGGAGTGGTATTCTGAGCTACGGGAATTGTAGGACCACACTCTAAAAAAAAGGGTTTTAAAGGGACAATCCAGAATCCCATTTAATCTTCAGTGTACTACTTTAACACCCCCCCCTTTTTGGGATTTGGGCGGGGGGGACGCCACCTACCATTTTTCCTTACCCCCACCTCCGCCCCAAACCCTCCCCGGGCGAAGGAGAAAAGGGGCTTTCCCAAATTTTTCAATGCCCTTTTCGAATTTTAAAAAAACCAAAAACGGGAGTTAAAGGGAAAACCTGCTGGGGGGTTAAAAAACACACATTTACATGTGTGGCCCCCCCACATCCCCCTCTATGCCCGGGGGTTTCTAAACCCTTTTACTCATTTTCAAAACCCCGGGAGAATAACCTTGGCAGAGATTATCCCCACAGTTTGGTTTGGGACCCAAAAAGCGGAAGGGACACCATTCCCCACCCATGGCTTTTGGATACCCCCCAGACGGCAGGCGGATCATACATAACTTTTTGGGATACACTTCTTTTCATAACAGATTGACAAGCAAGGGCGGCTCAGGAAAAACCACGACAGTTGGTATCAGGGAACAACAACTCGGGGAGGCCCCATCTCCCACATTACCACGGGGAAACACCCACAGGCTTAGAATACTTTAAATTATTTGTCTACAACAGTCTGAGATACACCCTCAGGCGGGATACCTTTTTTAGGGGGTCCAAAAAAGTCGAGATATCCCCTGGGGTTTCCGATAAATTTAAAAATGGTCCTTAACACCCTGAGATACACCCTCGGGGCTTGAAAAAACCATTTTTGGGCCCACAACAGTCCCGATTCTGCTGGAAAGCTTAGCCCACAGAGACACCCAGCATTACAGGCGGGGAAGGGCCCGAGCAAGGTTAAAAAACAGTTCCGAAAAGTATCTGGGGGCGGGGATACATCTGGGGCCCAAAACACAGCGTGGGTTTAAATTTTGATGTCGGGCCCCAAACGCCAAAAAAACCGTAACATCCAGCACAAAAAAGGTTTGAGATACATCAGAAAAGGCCTCAAAACAGGCTGTAATACATCCACAGGCTTAATACATCAGAGTCACAGCAATTATCAAAACCCCCAATAGTACAAGACATTTCCTCATTTGCGGGGGGGTCCTTGAAAGGAGGGGGGTTTCCCATAGGAAAGCCCCTTTAATCCCCAGGGTTTTTTATGGTCACACATCAGTGGGGCGCTATCAGGGATCCCCAATTCTTTTAGCCCTTTTTTTTGGGCCCCCCTTTTCCCCAATGCATCTGTGATTACCCAGACTCCAAAAGGGGGCAGAGCTGTTTGGGCCTGGCAGCCCTCTCCCCCTGTGTCTATAATAAAACCATGTGAGAGCTGTGACTGTCAGCAAAGGGGGTTTGAGGGGGCGCAGACTCTTCCGAAATCAGCTTGCAATTTAAACTCTGCAGAAGATTTCTCCTTGTCCCGGGCCCGCCGACACACAAAGCTGAGGCTTGCAGGGATCCTGACTTGGGTTTACAAAGGGGTGACATAAGGGCAGTCATTTTGCACAGTAACACAATCCCTTTGGGATCAAATTTAAAGTACATCCACGTCAGATTTTTCCCTTACATCCGGGGAAATTTCCCAAAGTATTGCCCCAGTCCCCTGTGGGGAAAACACATATCTGGGGGTTTCTTGGGGGTTCCTTTGGAGGGGGACGGGAACAAAATTACTTGCCCTTACTCCCCCAAAAAAAACCCCTAAAACCGAAAGGGGATAGTAGCAGAAACCCCCACTTCTCCCCCTCCCCTCGGCCCCTTTTCCCAGTCCAGATAAACCCGAGCCAATTTGGGATACAAAAGCGGGGCCCCCGCCAAAACCGGTCAGGGAAATGGCTTTCCTGGAAGATATCTTTGCACCACCATCTCGGACGCACAACAGTCACCCTCTGCCCCCACTGCTTTGAAGCCCATGGCGACTTTTCACCCCCGGGACAAGGGTTGGGAAGGTTTTTGCCTTTTTCATTCCTTTCAGCCCCCGAAAAAAGATAGATGGAAAGCCTATTAAAAAGGGGGGCTGTTTGGGGTAGGGTGTTCCTTTCCCCTTGTCTTGGGGCAAGGGGTCCCCTAACATGCCCACTTTTTTTGCAAAATTTAAAAAATTTTCACATTTCATCCAAAGATCGGTGGGGCTCGGGGACCCGGGGGGAGTACTAGGATGGGGCCCCCGGTGATTTGATGGGGGGGAGAAAATGGACCACAGCAGGCCCAAATCTCCCCCCAGGTTTGGGCTCAGGTTTTCCTGGGGTTCTTTGGGATCCTGTTGGGAACATAGGGGTTTTGCCAGTTTAGCCGCTTTTCCCGGACGTCTTTGGGTTTTTTCCGTCACCGAAAAATTGACGAACATCTGCGGGGGCCCGGGTTAAGGGGGAAGCTGTTCCTTGACCAAATTTGAAAAAAACAGGGCGTCAAAAACGGAAAAAGAAGTCCCCTTCCAACCCCCTTGCTTGCAAGGAAAACAAAAATTTTTTTCTCCAACCCAAAACTGCGAGCTTTCAGTGGGGCCTTTCTGCCGAAAACCCCAAATTTCCCTTTCGATACACCTCCCAGGGGTAGTTGGGAAAAATTTTGACCCGACTCCTTTATGGCATTTATAGTCCCCTTTTTGCTCTGGTGGGAGGGCCGAAAAAACCTCCAAGGCTTTTGGGCCCCTTTGTCCCGGGGTCAAATTCCCTGCCCACGGCCCCCTTTTTTGGGGGGATGATATTGACGCAAGTTTTTTTAAATCCCCCTTAGGAAAAAATCTAAGTCCCCATTCTTTTTTCCTTTACCGGAAAGGGTTTTTTATCGGGGGGCAAAGGGGTTTGTAACCGGGCCCTGAGGCCGTGGCAAAGCCTCACCCCTTTTTCAAAATCCCTGCCAAAGCAACTTTTAGGGCCCTTTCTGCTTTGGGGGCTCAGCAAACCCCCCCCTCGCTCCTCACTGCTTGGCGTCATCCCGCCCTCCCCATGGGCCCACGTTCCCGCACACAGCCTCCTCCCCGCTTTTTGGTATTGCAGGATAATTTTTTTTGGCGAAATTAGGGTCAAAAAGCGCCCAAACTTTCGCAAAAAACCAAAGGCCCCTAGCAAGTCCCCTTTCCTCCCTGAGAACTGCCCGCTGCAGGGGGTCCTCAAGGGGGAATTTTTTTCAGGGGCAAATTTTCCCTCAATTGGAAAGTGTGGGGTTGTCAATTTTCCCTTTCTCTGACGCCCTGTTTCCCGCTGCTGCAAAAACCTGCTCCACGAGCCCCACGGGGCACAAAAACCTTCGTCTTGGGTGCCGGATCAATACCTCTCTGTTCACAGAGACGGGGTTTAGGGGTTCCTTGTTTCTGGTTCTTTTACAAAGGGGTGACAAACTTTTCAAAGCACAAAATTTTCCAAATAAAAAAATAAAAAAGAAAAACCCGGGAGGGGGGGAAAGATTGTACGTAAGTCCCAAGTAAGCACTGCGGTTTTTTTCTTGGGAAGACGATTTAAAAAATTTCCCCAAAAGATACGCCAGTCTTTTAGTTCAGGGGAATAATTGCTTAAAACCCAAACACTTAAAGCCAAAAAAAAAGAAAAATATCCCACCCTCTCCACCAATTTTTCACTTTCACACTCACCACACGGACTGGGGGGCCCCTTTAAGGGGGAATTTATCCCACTTTCGCCCCTCTCAAAAGGTTTGCGAATCAAGTATAAATCGCACCACAAGACAGTTCCAGCACCCAAAGTTATATGCTGCCACCACCTTCCTTCAATAATCAAAAAGGAATCAGATGGAAGGAAACTGATTCCGAACAGATATTCTGAAAACACGTACAAAATGCTTATAGGGTCCTCTCATTGCTCTCCAGCAGCTACAGAAAAAAAATACACTCCTTCAAGGTTATGGATCCGTGCAGTGACAAGAACTAAGCTTATTACTGGTAACTTTAATAAGAGGGAGGTACAGTGCTTACATGAAAAATACAATAACAATGAATATGACATACGCATCAATACAGTTATGAAAATAAAAGGGAGAAAACTTAGAAGATTACACACTTACAAGATGTCAGCCTTCAAATCCAAGGGGCATGGATGAAAGAAAATGGAACACAGCACAATCAGAAATTGAACCCCAGGCTATGAACACAGATTTGAGACTGGCCATGTGTTTGATAGGCCCAAATCTCTGTCCAGGTTTCCCCTCCTCTCTCATATTTGCCTACTCTTTTACTGGCTGAAAATATAATGAGGTGGGTGGACTCTTTGTTGTGAGGGTTGTTGCTTACTTTCCCCAGTAGATGGCAATCATGGACTGTGCTTCTGCTGTGGAAAGATCAATGACCTCTGCACTGTTGTGTTTATTGTTGGGGGGGGTCAAAGGTGAAATCTGTTGGACTTTTCTGGTTGGGGATTGTGTATGTTATGAGTTGTAAAATTGTCATTAATTTAGTGCTTGTCAGATATGCACATGGTTGTAACCACACGGGGTAATATACTTGTCCAAAATGACTTTCTGTTAAGTTTCACAATCACAGGCTACACATTCCATTCCCACAGTGGGGGAAGAGGGGGTATTCTGAGCTACAGGAATTGTAGACTCACACTCAAAGAAATGGTTTAATGACAATCCAGAATACATTTAATCTTCAGTGTACTACATTACAATAATTGATTCCTATGTTAAATAAAATTACGTTGGACCCTGATTGACTGATTGGCCTTCTTTAAAGCTGTACCTAGAATCTGTATTGAAAAACTTGGCAAAACAGATACGAGCTCCTGAAGTAAGCCGCTTGGCAGAGGAATGAGGAGAGGTATTTTTTTTTTCATTCAGCCTCTATACTGCCTATCTATCTACAGGGGGCAAATATCCTCCTACAGAATGCAAATACCTACTTACCAGGGTCTATACATACCCACAGGGGGCCTATACCCACCTACAGAGGGACCATACCTACCTGCAGGGAGCCTACCTACCTACTTTCAGGCTCCATATCTTACCATCCACTACAGCTTTGAACATGGGACTACCATCATTTTATAGAGAATCATCTTGTACATAAATTTGACTTGTAACAATTTAGCATATGCCAAGATATGCAGATTTTTGACATGTAACTGCATTGTTACTGTTTTGCTCCAGGTGGTGAGACAATCTTTTTTGTACTTGTATACTACAAATTATAACCTGTCTGCAAATTTCCCAATAAATTAGTGTGTTATTTGGTTGATTCCCAAGTAAAAGTTCACTGGTTGAAATCTAGGAGAAGCCATGAAGAAGATTACCGAAGAAAAGAGAAACAGCATCATCCATCTCATCGATAGTGGTCTCTCAGCCGTGAAAATTGCCAAACTGCATTTTGTGAGGCCATGACAGTTGGAAGAATATGAAATGAAGTCCGTCCATCCATTCGTAAGCCAAGAGGTAACGTCCATGCAAATTATTGGAGTTAACAAGTCGGCTCCTCACAAGGTCTACAGGTTCTGGTGCAACAAGCACACCAATGGAAGTGGCTTGTATGCGTCGTAATAGTGAGATCACAGACATCCATGCAAGCACCATGCAACAAACATTACACAAGTCTGGAATGGTGGCCTGAAAAAAGGTGAAGAAGCCTCAACTTCAATAATATCATAAGAAGTGTCGGCTCGAGTTACAAAAAAGTATGAAAAGTGGACATTAGAAGATTGGAAATGGACGATGAGACTGAAGTCAATAGACTAGGCTCTGGTGGGTGCCAATGGATCAAGAAAAAAAAAAAAGGAAAATGGGGCTAACGGATTGAGAAATTGAAGGAACTATCAAGTTCAGTGGAGGAAGCATGATGATTTGAGGTTGTTTCACAGCGAAAGGCTTTGGATACTTGACTAGAATCAATGGTGCTCTCAATGCTGAGCTACATGTGAATTTCGCACAACATGAGTTACTTCATACACTCGAGTACTATTAGTATGAAAATGACAACATAGTGTTCCAGCAAGACAACGACCTGAAACATACATCGAGATTGGTGAGGAAATGGCTCATTGACAATGAAGCAGAGCAGAGTTGCTGTATTGGCCTGCACAGTACCCAGAACTCCACCCAATCAAACACTTGTGAGTAGAGTTGAAGAAAAAGCTGTATTCATACCCAAGTGAGTCGACCAGTATGCACGGACATTGGAAACGTGTGAAAGAGAACTGGAATCAGATTTTGGT
This sequence comes from Phyllomedusa bahiana, assembly GCA_025379985.1. Classification (NCBI taxonomy): domain Eukaryota; kingdom Metazoa; phylum Chordata; class Amphibia; order Anura; family Hylidae; genus Phyllomedusa; species Phyllomedusa bahiana. Next base: position 43,208 of record JAODAL010014497.1, on the reverse strand, counting down.
TGAGACATGCTTGAATCTGATCGAAAGCATGTCCAGAAGGATTCAGGCAGTGCTGAAAGCCAAAAGTGGATTTACTAACAAAATAATAAAAAATAAAATTTTGATTTTTAGGAGCAAAACAGTAATAATACAGTTACATGAGAATAATCTGCATAACAAAGCATATGCTAAATAGTTGCAAGTCAAATGTGTGTATGAGATAGCCAAGATGATTGTCTATAAAATAATGGTAGTCTCACATTCAATTCTGTAGTGTATGGTGAGATATGGAGCCTGAAACTCAAAAGTTCAAAACATTGTTACCCTGATGATATCTGGTCATGGTGTGGCAGTATTTGATCTTAATGGAATTATTGGTAATATTGGCCTTAGGATTCTGTTTTTTGTTATTTGGTAAATGTGTAATCATTGTTTAGTGGTTTTATACTTAGAACGTGTGTTATATCTTTTTGTATATTTTCATTTATCTAAAATGTATCATTTGGGTTAGGAGGGAAATATATCTTTATAAACCTTTTATGTTTCCCACCCACTGTCATGCTGCTTCAGCTCACCTACAAGTAGGTGAGGGAGAATCAAAAGCCCCAGCACCCCATCTTAATTACAGGATGGTGTCATGATGTAATCACACTGGTCTGTTTCAAATGATGCAATACTAGGCATGGGTATCGGGCAGGTGCCCCAGGCAGGGAGGCAAAGTGCGGTAGTTTTGGGGTGAGCCCCCACAATTAACTCCTCAGGTGGATCCTAGGCACCCCAGTCCAACATTGCTTATAGGTTCCGCAGGGCGAAACCAGTTTAAAAACTACCTACATCCCTCTGTTTCCTCCACTTCTTGTCCTTGCCTTTGGTTGAACTTGATGGACATATGTATTTTTTCAACTATATTAACTATTTTCCATGCGGAAAAGTGCAAAACGTTATAAAATAAAGGCCTCTATAAATTGTAATTCACTTCATCTAGTATACAGGATTAACTAGTATTAGTTGCTACATAAAGTTAAATAGGATGCACAATGCAGAAACTTAAGACCAAAATAGTGAAATATATAATGGGTGTTCCTAGGAAACAATGCTCTGCATCAGTAAAACACTTTGATAATCGACATGAAGGCCATTTAGATTGTCTCCATTGTGTGTGCATTAAACAAATAAAAAAGGTAATAAGTGGGGCAAGAGTTGGTTGGAAGTAGCGTGCATTTAATTGTAAAGCCTTTTGAATATGAAACTTAGACTAGGTTTCCAAGAAGTTTCAATTATAAAAGTGACCTGCTATACTTTTATTGAATATGCATCATGTGAGAAGTTAGCTGATGAGATGTTCACATGGGAAATTTGTTTTGCAGATACATCAAAGTTAGGTATACTGGTACTTTATAAAAGTAGTGCCCCAAAAGGATTGATATATAAAGTAGCTCCTCATTAAGTAGTAAATAGCTTTCAATGTGGATACAAGGCGGTGACCAGTCAGTGGCTGCTGAAGAAGAAAATATGAAGAGACTCCATAGAACCAGTGATGTAACATAGGTGAGGAAGAAGTTTTTTTTATGAAGGCAGTGATAGTTTATTGTTTTATTTTTAAACACAGTGGACAACCCCTTTAACTCTGCTTCAATTTGATTATATCTGAGAACTGTGTAATTATGGCTTTTATTGGATTCCAGACCTGATAACTAGTGTTGAGCGATTGCGTTGGCTATCGAGATCGATCGATAGTCGATAGTCGGCCAGCTTTCGTAAGGTTTTTGATATTGAGCAAGCGATTTTGAGCGATGATCATTTATAAGTCTATGGTGAGGGAGAGCAACAAACATCTTCATTAGTACACCCAAACAAGGCTGTGTGAGAAGCTGATTTTACATCCACAAAACAGTCAAATGGATATGTGTGCTACATCTTAGGCACAACAGTTGGTTATATAATGTCACAGAAAATTAGTCACAGACCATTCACTATCCCTGTCTTGATACCACTGCGACCTTTAAATCTGCATCACCCACAAAATTTAAAAAGTGCCAGATAGGCTGTTGTTTTGAAACCTCATTACTTGAACTGGGACATTTGAATATCATGTCTGGGCCAACAGCATGTGCCCAAACCTGCTTGACCCCCACATTTTAAAAAGTGCGGATAAAAAGGAGTCTTTCACCTCCTATTTTAGTTTCCTGGACATGACTTATCCTGTCCTGGGCCACAGCATGAAACTGTGCAGGTGTTACTGTGGGGTGCGGGGGGGTGAGTAGCCCAGGCTGGAGGTCGTAATCTATTTACACGAAGGTTATTATGCCCTGATGACGCTGCAACGAATATATACTGTCGTGCTGAAAGCAGAGTGTGCGGAAGGGAAGTGTGAGAACTCCAGCTTCCGCAGTACACCAGTCAATACCTGCGGTATCGCATCGTCCCTCCGTCACATGAGTGTGGATCAATGAGCTTCAACTTGGGATATTACTGGCGGTTAACGCGACTGTGGATCCACAGGTGCACTTTTTTCTTGGCTTCTCTTATTCTCATGTTTACATCACGTGGCTGGAGGAATATGTCTTCTGGTCTTGTGCTCTGGCGTTGCTCCATACTCATGTCCTCTGAATTAAACCCTACATATGGTCAAGTTTTTCCGGAACTCCCATTTACCTTATTCAGAGGATAATTTTTTACACAGATATTTTGTACATGCTAAGTTTTTTTAGTACTTTAATTCTGAATACTCATTTTTAAATTGGTTGGAATCCAACCATGTGTTTGTTTTCTTTTTTTTCTTTGTTATAAATGGGTTGTGCTCAATACAGGGATTGATAGCTATTGTTAAAGATCTTGACTAATAAAAAAGTATTTTTTGCTTATGTGTTCCTTTATATCAGTGTGCATTACCCTATTCCTGTTTCTGTCGCACCATCACCCTTGAGCCAAATCTTGACAACTTATGAAGAACAAATGTCTGTTAGTATTATTTAATTTTTTTAGAATAGTTCATGTTATGTTTGCTGCATGTCACTGCAAAATGCCCCCAAAAAATTCTTAAAGCATGACCATTGAGCCACTTTGGACAATTGTTGAAGAACATATGACTGTTTGAAACCAACATTTTTTAGTTATTAGGTACTGTATAGTATTGCTGCATGTCACAGATATTGGACCCATATAATTTCATAGCCTCATGACGTGGAGCATACATTGGTCAAATTGTTGGAAGAACTAATGTCTGTTAGAAACTCTCATTTTTTAGTTTAGGTACTCTAGGTTTGCTGCATGTCACAGCAATATGCCCCAAAATTTCATAGCTACGTAATCTTAAAACACTGCAATCGACAATTCCACTGGTGAATGGATAGGTGCAAAAAATAACGTTTATTATATCAAATACATTTACAGTTACGTGTCTTTTATGACTTTTGCGCACCAGCAACTGTTTCATTGACGCAAGCATCTAAGTATAAATCTTAATAACGCAATTTCTTTATTCAACACAGGTGAATGTAATGGTGCTCAAAAAAAAATACAAGTTTATTTTATCTAAAATAACTGTTACGTGTTTTTTTGTCTTTGCGCATCAGCACTGTTCATTGACGCAAGCATCTTTCGTAAATCATTTAAAACAGCAATTTTTATTCACCCAACAGGTGAATTGAAAGGTGAAAACAATTTACGTTTATTTATATCATAAAATAAATCAGTTACGTGGTTTTTTGACTTTTGCGCACCACCAGCAGCATCTGTTCATTGACGCACGTCATCTACGTTATTTTCTTAAAACTGGATCCTTCTATATTCGACCACATGGTGAATTGAAAGGTGCAAAAATACCGTTTATTATATAAATAACTTTACTGTTACGTGTTTTTGACTTGTGCGCACCAAGCACTGTTCATTGACGCAGCATCTACTTATATCTTTATAAACAGCAATTTCTTTATTCACACCAACAGGTGAATTTGAAGGTGCAAAAAATCAGTTTATTATATCAAAAATCCAACAGTTTCGTGTTTTTTGAATTTTGAGCACACATCACTGTTCCATGACGACTGCATCTACGTAAAGTCTTTAAATCTGCAATTCTTTATTCTCACCATCAGGTGAATTGATAGGGTGCTAAAAAATACCGTTTATTATATCAAAAACATAACAGTTACGTGTTTTTGACTTTTGCGACCACAGCAATGTTCTTTGACGACCTGCTTTCTACGTAAATCTTAATTAGAAACATAGCAATTCTTATATTCTCTCAGGTGAAGTGGAAAGGTGAAAAATTTTCAGTGTATTATATCAAAATAATATTCCACTGATTACGGTGTTTTTGTCAGTTTTCGCAGCACCCAGCACTGTTCATTCTGACCAAGCATCTCGTATATCTTAAAACTGCAATTCTATATCTAACACAGGTGAATTGAAAGGTGCAAAAAATACTGTTTACTTTTTCTATATCTCAAAAATTTCTGTTACGTGTTTTTTGAACTTTTGCGCACTAACCTCAGCACACTGTTTACATTGACGCTGCTTCTACGTATGGTCATTTAAACAGCAATTCTATATTCTCCTCTGGTGATAGAAAGGTGCAAAATAAAGTTTATTATATCAAAAACATTACAGTTCACGTGTTTTTGGATCGTGTGCGCACCCAGCCAATGTTCATTGAGCAGGCATACGTAAATCTTAAAACGCATTTTTTTCTATATTATCCACAGCGTTGAAATTGAAAAGGTGCAAATAAATTACCGTGTTGTTTATAATCAAAACACTATAACTTGTTACGGGTTTTTTTTGACCTTCTTGGGCTCCAGTCATCTGTTCATTGACGCATAGCATCTACGTAAATCTTATAATCAAGCTAATTCTTTATTCACATTCAGGTGTTTTGTAGGTGAAAAAAAATTTCTAGTTTATTATATCAATAAACATAACAGTTTTCGTGTTTTTTGACTTTTGCGCACCTCCTGCTCTGTGTCCTTTGATCGTCAGCTATCTACACGTAATTACTTAAAAACAGCAATTCTCTTATTTCACTCCACAGGTGAATTGAAAGGTGCCAAAAAAATACCGTTTATTATACCAAAACATTAACAGATACGGTGTTTTTTGGACTTTGCCCAGTCCAGATGTGTTGATTGTGACACCTTGCAGTTAAATTTGATACAGCACAATTTTGTTTTGTATTAGATGGATTTGAGACTAGCACTGTTGATTTGCCGTCTTTTATTAAGGTCTTTCTAAACTCATATACCTTTCCTTCTCATAATTTTTATTTTTTCTGAACTTGGAGGAGGTTTGCTGGTGGTAAGCGTGCAAAGATGGGGGGGTAGCCAATGGGAGGTTGAGGTACCGAGTGATAGGTTCTCCTTCTGGTGTTTGCCGCGTCAACACGCATGCCCGCGGTTCGTCACAGTTGCAGGACCGTCAGGCATGTCATCGCTGGGTCAGGGCCCCCTGTGAATCTAAGTAGCGATCTTCGTAGCCATTTCTGTCCTTTCAGGCGGTTATTGCATACCTGCTTATTGCAGTCTTACATCATCGTCTCGGCTGTCACAGACACAAATGTCGTCTTCAGCATTCATCAGCAATACTGTTCCATACATGGAAGATGCACCAACTGTCAAATCGTGTACCCACACACTGTGGATATCCATTTTCTGAAGTACCTCATTGATGACCAAAATGCGGTGGGGTCAGAAGCATGTTATAGATCAGGAGGCCGAAAAAAGGATGATTTTCTATGACTATGTCGCCACAAGTTACTGTTGCCATCAGTGGAGGTGATAAGGAGCCGGTCAATCGGGCAAAAATCCCGGCTGCGGTCACGGCAACGCCTTGCAGTGCCATTGCTTGTTTGCAACGCTGCTTCTGGATGCAGGAAAGTCAGGTACGACCCAAGTCACCTGTGTTGATGAATGCTGAGATTGACGGACATTGCGGGATCTCTCCTGGTCTTTTTACGCAGAATTTGCTTGCGAGCGGATCATCAGTGGGGGGTCGAGAGAAGCGATGGGGTGTGTCAATACGGGTAACCGCCACAAAATGGGAGGGCGGTCGCCAGAAGTACGTGATATGATTCGCCAGACACGGTCAGCGCAATATACCACGCTCCTCGATTATCGCCGTCTATATAGGTCCCAGGACCATATCAAGCATGGGCATTCTTTGAGCAAGCCTTCTGATTCACCCAGCGATGCTGAATCATATGCGCCTTTGCCGTACATAGCATAATTTGAGGCATGTAACCTTTATAGTGGTATCCCACTCCTAACCTTATCTTGTCATCATGCAGCGATGTATGAGTTGAAATGGAGTAAAACTTAGGCCAAAAAAGGCGCCAGACCGACGCACAGGACTCAAACACTGTCACACCATCGTCTCGCCTCTCATCCTCTGCCACACCAAAGGTTCCTCAGTGGCCCATGTGTCTTCAGAGTCAGATGATCATGGGATCCGCACTTCGCTTCAGCCTACCTCGTTAGACCAACGGAGTACCTACAGCACCACAGAGGGACCAGCCTTCTCCTTCTCATTTCGCTGTTTGACGACATGCACGCCGTTCAGTGGCCAGTTAGCCCAGACAGCCTTCTGTTTCCAGGTTTGGGAGCAGAAGAAAACACTTTATCCCAATCCTTCCCAAAGCCAATAAGCCTGTATGTCGGCATTGCCAGGGGCATTTTGGCCTGGGTATGTTGCCGTTCCGTTATGAGTGGTCACTGATGGGTTCCGCACAACGTCATGGCCCTCGATTTCTCCCCCATTACCGATGACGGAGGCAGGCATTTCTTGCAGAATAAGCCCGTCCCTGCCATGGCCAGCCACGTGTCATCTAAATATTTTTCTAGCGCATTGGTCTGCATCTGTGTACACGGAAAAGTCCATCTCTCACCGACACATGGACTAGTAAGCAACTGGCAAGGCACTATATCTCTGTGACAGAGCACTGGGTGAGCTGGGTGGTGTCTACTGGGGGTGACGGGGGACTCTCAGGATCGCGCACGCTACTTCAATAAACTGCAGGGATGTGCAGGCTCTTTCCAAAGGTCCTATGGTGGCATCTCGTGCCTGAGGACCACCTGGGCCGTCTCGTTGTATTATATCTGCCTTGGGAGACCGTCCTCACACTGGTCAGGAGCTGTGGACTGCTCTAAGCAAACGAGTACGTGGCGCTGTGGCTGATGGTGACAAAGATCATTGTGCATGGCAAGGGTGAGTGTGCGTTAACGGCGGCGAAATCTGCTGGACGCCTTATGATCACGGTGGCTGGAGCACATCCATTGCTGGCACATGTCTGAAAATTGTCGTCCAGATATTTCTCAAAGTGAGCTTCACCTGGTCTGGAGCTGCCTGCTGAAGAAGGCGCGTAGGTCTGTGTTCGCAATTTCCGCACAGATTCGCACCTGATTGTCCCGCCCGGGCCTGAGTAGCAGACGTGCTGCTCGGCGCTCCAGTCATCACGTTATTCTGTGGTGATCGTGAGGGCAACACGCTGGAATTCCACCTCCACAGCTCCAGCTGGATTGTGGGCGAGCCGCGCAATGCCATTACGCTGTATCGAAGTGGATACACATGGGAATGACATGGCAAGCGTTCGGACCTCGGGGTGTTGAACCACCGTGAGTGGAGGCAGGTGGAAAGAGCCTGCACCATCATTGCCAGGTGTGATGATGCTCCAAAATGGTCAGTGCGGGGGGACTATGTCCCTTGTCAGCATGAGCATTGTGGTCGAATCATAGTTTGGAACGATCAGTTTTGGACTCTCTTGTTACAAAGGTCCCGCCCAGCGACGGAGGGGTAGACGGAACCTGAAAGGATGCGGACACGGAGCCTTTCTTCTCCGTCAAATCCTCAAGGCCGACAGTTTCAACAATTTCATCGGTCTTCAATAGGAAGTGGTTTTTGGCACGTCCGAGCTAGTGTCATGGTGGCGCATCAGCTCTCAGGGTGCATCTTCTCAGGCAATTCAGAAGGCTGTTGTTTGAAGCTGTGCCGGAGGCAGCGGAGAGGTGGTGGAGGAGGAGGTATTACCTAGACACCCGATGTTACCGACGTCCCGGCCCTTGGAAAGTGGTTGCGCGAATTTGAGGCGGAGGAGAAGATGAGGGAAGATCAGTTTGCTCGTGCCCCTCGTCCCAGAGGCTTGGGAAATCAAGGCTAATTCTCAATTGAGTGATTGGATTTTCGATTTCCTACAACATGATCCTCGGCTTTAAGGCCATCAAAATGCACAACGTTACTGGGTGGCAACCTCTGGATCCCGGTATCAAAACAAATATCAGCACTTCTTCCACCCACCAAATAGAGGTAAAATGCAGGAATTGGAAGACCGTGCCTGTATTTGATCTAACTGGAGACATCTGTTCGTCTGCTTCTGTTCCCCAAAGGTCTCGGTGGAACAACTATCAGCGACGTGACAGGCTGTAGAGTGCCAAGTAGGCGTATGCGGCTGCGCAAGGCAAGGTGGCAGATGCTAATGGGGTGACCTCTGGCAATCTTTTTTACCACCTCACCAACGCATGCTAGCAGGGCACAAATTCCAATAAAAAGAGATCCAGCTTGATCACTGGCGCGCACGACTTCGGCGTCTCACACAGTGTTTTGCATGGGTTCCGGACCACAATAGACTTCTGTGGTATCCATAAATGGGCCGATATGGCCCGAGCTGGGCTCGTCACGCCTTAGAGGTGTTGTCCTGCCCAGCCAAGCCAGCGTCCATATTGTGCGGACCTCTGCACAGCTGGAGGTTTCTATTATACAGACAACGCATCCGGCTTTCCACAGATTAATGTGGACTAGTTTGACTTTCATCTAAGATTGAAATCAGGCATGAAATCTCTGATGATGTTGTGGCCCCATTGACGAGGTCACCGATTAGTTGCCTGTCTACTTAACTTTCCTTTTCAAACAGAAATGGTCCCTCTTGGAAAACTTTTTTTTAAAATGAGCATTTCGTACATGCTACTTTTTTTTATTTCTTTCCCAACATTCATTTTGTGGTTGTTGGCTTTGTGGAGGAGAATGTATTATGGGAACCGCAGCAAGGTTTCATGTCCACTCAGTTTTCCATTTACCCAACTTTTTCTTATAGATAGTTTTAGCTTTGTCACAATGGTTTAGGGGTTCCATGTTGCTGTGAGATACAGCTATAATCTTGGCCTTTGGACAGATATGTGACTTCAAGTGGACATTTATCCCTCACAATTTTTTTAATAGTGGCTGAGTTAGTCAATTTATTATTTTTTGGGGGCTTGTTGCTGTGAGATACAGCTATAATATGTCTTTTGGAACAGAACTGTGGCTTCTGAAGTGGCATTCTTCTCACATCACCAAAAAATTTTTTAATAGGATGTGAAGACATATTTATAATTTTTTGGTGTCATGTAGCTGTGTGATACAAGCATTAAATTCTTTGTCACTTTGTACAGGAATTGGGGGCTTCTATGTGGCTATTTTCTCCCTCAACAATTTTTAACAGTGGCTGAGAAAGTCGTTTTATAATTTTTTGGGTCATGCTGCTTTGAATTGCTGGCAATATTTTCAGGTCCTAGTATTTAATTATTGTTGTTTTCTAACAGACATTTGTTCTTCTACAATTGGGTCCAAAATGTAGTCTTGGGTCTTGGCTTTGTACTTTCTTGGGGGCATTTTGCTGTGTGGAACATGCAGCTTTACTACAGGTCCTATTCTATAAAATGTTGTTTCTAACTGACAGTTGTTCATTTCAATACTTGACCTAATGTGGATCTAGGATATGCTTTGATTTTTTGGCGGGCATTTTTTCTGTGACGGCAGCTATACTACAGGTCCTATTCTTATTTAATGTTGTTATATAACAGACATTTGTTATTCACTATTTTGTCCAATGTAGCTCAAGGTCATGCTTTGAAATTTGTGGGGGGCATTTTGCTGTGTAATGACAGCTATACTACAGGTCTCTATTTCTATAAAAATTGTTGTTTCTAACAAGAACTTTTGTTCTTCACATTGTCCAAGTGGCTCAAGGGTCAGCTTTTGAATTTTTGGAGGGCATTTTTGCTGTGACATGCTGCTCATAATTCAGGTACTATTCTAAAATAATGTTGTTTTAACAGACATTTGTTCTTCATAATTGTCAAGAGTGGCTCCAAGGGTGATAGGTGCTGTCAGGATACAGATATGTAGGACTCTTGTTAATGGACATAATAATGCAAAATGATGGTGTTTGCAAGAATCTTTAAACATAGCTCATCAATCCATGTTATAGAGAAAACCAATTTAATACAATGCAAAAAAAAAGAGAAACAAATGACATGTGGGATTCCATCCTATTTTAATAATGTGTTTTCTAGAATTTAAGTACTAAAATACTTGCATGTAATAACATAGTGTGTTAAAAAAATTGCCTCGAATTGTACAAGGGAGGTACTGGGAAATAATTGACCTGTTGTAGGTTATTAGAGGGACCTTGAGTTTGGAGCACGGGGACAGAGAACAAAGTACACAGCTGGACAATTTCCTCAAAGCCATCTTGAGTATAATGAGAAAATTGAATGCCAAGAAAAGGGCACCTGGGTGTAACTGGAGCGTTAAACACCAGTATTTCCAAAGTGATTGCTTCAAATTGGTCCACACTCTTTCGGGAGGGGAACAGCGCTACCCAAGGTAATTTACTGTGTTCAGTGCGAAGGATGGTGTTCTCACATTTCCGCTTCAGCACTCTGCTTCAGCTCGACAGTTTCGTATGATGCGTCATCCAGTGGCATTTTAACATGCGTGTATATACCGATGACGGACGGCCAGCCTGGGACTTTCACCGCACCCACTGTATCCTGGCCTGGGTCATGCTGTGGCCCAGGACAGGTATAGTCAATTTCCAGTTCATACTAAAATGGTGGTTGTAGACTCTTTTCCTGGCACTTTTAAATGTGGGGTTTACATGCAGGTTTGGGGCTTCATGCTGTGGCCAGCGACAGGTATTAGTCATGTCCAGTGAACTAAATGGTGGTTGAAGACTCCTTTTTTTCACGGCATTTTTAAATTGTGGGGGTCATGCGATTTGGGGCTCCTGATGTGGCCCAGGACAGGTATAGTCAATGACCAGTGAAGACTACTAATGGTGGTTGAAAGAAGCCTTTTTCCAGCACTTTTTTCAGTGGGGGGTCAGCCAAGGTTGGGGCTAGATGCTGTGCCCGAGGACACGGTATCGTCAATGTCCCGTGATGAAACTAAAATGGTGGGGGTTGTGAAGTCTCCTTTATCCGGCACTTTTTTATTGTGGGGGTCATGCTGGTTTGGGGCTCTTGCTGTGGCCCAGCGACAGGTATAGTCAATGTTCTTGTCGAATCTTAAATGGTGGTTGAAAGATCCTTTTTACGGGGGCATTTTTTAAAATGTGGGGGTTATTGCAGGTTTGGGGCTCATGTTGAGGCCCAGGACTGGTTTTGTCTAAGCCAGTTAAAACTTACAAATGGTGGTTGAAAGATCCTTTTTCCGGACACTTTTTATCATGTTTGGGGTCTATGCGGGTTTGGGGCTCATGCTGGGGCCCCCAGGAAGGTATGGGCCAATTTCCCCATTCAACTAAAATGGGGTTGAAAGACCCCTTTTTTTCCGCACTTTTTTAAATGGGGGGGTTCATGCGGGTTTTGGGGGCTCATGCTGTGGCCCGGGAAACAGGTATAGCCCAATGCCCCAGGGGAAAACTAAAATGGTGGTTAAAAAGATTTCCTTTTTTCCCCCGGCATTTTTTTTAAAATTGGGGGGGTTCATGCGGGTTTGGGGCCTCAGGGGGGGGGGTGGGGGGGGGGGGGGGGGCGGGGGGGGGTGGGGGGGGGGGAGGGGGGGGGGGGGGGGGGGGGGGGGGGGGGGGGGGGGGGGGGGGGGGGGGGGGGGGGGGCCCCCAGGAAAAGGTATAGTCAATGCCCCAAGTGAAACAAAAAAATGGTGGTTGAAAGATTTTTTTAATTTTTTTTTTTTTTTTTTTTTTTTTTTTTTTTCCCGGAAACTTTTTAAATGGGGGGGCATCCGGGTTTTGGGGGCCTGCGTGGCCCAGGACGGGTATAGTCAATGTCCATTCAATTTAAAATGGTGGTTAAAAAGACCCTTTTTCCGGCTTTTTTTAAATTGGGGGTCATGCGGTTTTGGGCTCATGCTGTGGCCCAGGACGGGGAAATAGTAAAAATGCCCCTTTTTAAACAAAAATGGTGGTTAAAAGACCCCTTTTTTTCCGGGCCACTTTTTAAATGTGGGGGTCATGCAGGTTTGGGCTAATGTTGTGGCCCAGGACAGGTATAGTCAATGTCCATGGGGGGAAAAAAAATTTTTGGGTTTTGGGGAAAAGACCCCTTTTTTCCCGGCATTTTTTTAAATGGGGGGGTCATGCAGGTTTTTGGGGCTCATCTGCTTCCGGGAAAGGGGATATTCAATGCCCATTTCAATAACATGTTTTGGGGTCAAACCCATCCCTCCCTTTCCCGGGCATTTTTAATTTGTGGGTGAGCCGTTTTAAAGGGGTCAGGCTGGGGGACAAGACGGGGATAGTAAAGGGGCTTTTACTTTTTTTCTGTGATTTTTAAATAACCAAGTGTGTTCCCTAAATGTAGCACAAATCCATTTAAACTGTTGGGGTTTGTTAATTTCAGTTTCTCCAGCCTTTTTGGGGTTTAAAAATAAAGGGGGTTTTGCTCTCCCATAACTTTAAGGGTTTACCGCGCATAATCGAGCTCAAATCGAAAAACCTTATCGAAGCGACGACTATCGACTATCGATCATCTCGAAGCCAACGAAACGCTCAACACTAGTAAGGACTTTTTCTCCAATTTTTTTCTTTGGGGACATTTTTTCCCGATAATAAACTGCTTTCTTACAGATGTATTACTAAAGGGAAACAAAGTTCAAAGATTCACATATTTTTTTTTCCTGGGTTTAAAATTTTAAAAGATTTAAAAAACATAAGGAAAGGGCCTGCAGTATTCAAAAAGGCTGTCCTTGGGGAAGTTCGGTTTTTGTAATATACGTGCATTTATAATACCACTCATAAAGTTTTTTCTTATAAAAAGTGTATTTTTTTGTAGGTTTTAAAAAGATATCACCTACAAATTTTCCATGAAAAGCTTCCAAATGAAAAACAAAAAAAAAACTGGACATAGGGATCAGTCATATACTTCCCAAAACAGTTACCACTAGTGAAAGAGCATTAAAGTGACTATCGTCATCGGGGCGATAGTCGTATCCCGGGAATTATCAAAAAATATCGATAGTCGATAATAGTTTTTCACCGATACCATTTAAAAAATCTATGGGAGAGGAACAACACCTTCTTCTTTTCACCCCAAAAAGGGATAGAGAACGGAAAAAACTTTCCCCAACAGCAAACGTATACAGGGACATCTTAGGCAAGACAATTAGGTTTTTAAAAAAGCGACCAAAAAAAAAACCCCCAGACCATTCCCCACCCTGTCTTGCACCACAGCATGACCCTTAAACCGCATGACCCCCAAATTTAAAAAATGCCAAAACATATGATTTGAACCATCATTTTTTCTTGAACGCAGCATGAGCCCCAAACCTGCTGACCCCAGATTAAAAAAATGCCGGAAAAAAGGGGTCTTTCAACCACCCAAATTTTTGTTTTAACACATTTTACCCATACCTGTTCTTACCACAGTATGCCCCTTAAACCCTTTTGACCCCCCCAAAATTAAAAAAATGCCGGGAAAAAGGGGTTTGAAACCTTTTCCCTTTTTGTTAACTGGGCCTTAACTATAAACTGTCCTGTACCCCCATATGACCATTAAACCTGCTGAACCCCCCAGATTAAAAAGTGGGTGGGGAAAAGGGGTTTTCAAAACCATTTTATTTCACTGGCCCTTAACTATACCTGCCTGGGGCACAGAATGAGCCCCAAAACCGCATGACCCCCACCTTTAAAAATGCCGGAAAAAGGGGTTTTTTAACCACCATTTTAGTTTTCACTGGGCAAAGAATAACCCTGTCCTGGCCCCAGCATGACCCCCAAAAACCGTTTGAAAACCCAAAGATCACCAAAATGGCCCTATGCATTTTGTAAAAGTGACCCCTTTATTTAGTATATTTTTTTTGGTTTAAATGACATTTTTTACAGGAAAATTTTTTTAGGGAAGTTTTTTTTATGTTTTTTCGGTTTTTACCATTTTGCCTTTTTTTTTTTAACTGTTTTAACAACAACAACACCCCTCCCTTCATTTTTAAAAGGGGATTTTTTTCACGAGTAGGAAAATTTTAAAAATTTGTCCACACACCCCCTAAGTAATACCAAAAGTCCAAAACATTTCCCAAAAAAAAACTTCTTAGTTGAGAAAAATTTGTCCCCTGGCTTCCGAAAACGATTAGCCCAATCAAAATTCCCCAAAGGTTTTTATTTTTCCCTTTAAAACCTTCTTCATTATTAGGGGCAGACTCCCCGGGGAAACAAATGATGCGACCCCCTAGTGACTTCCCCCCCATAAAAATTTTTTTAAGGGCCCCAAATTGGGGCAATTTTTGCCAGCCCTAGACCCCTTTTTGACACTACTTAACCCACAAAATCCCCCCTTTTTTTTAAAAAACTGATTTCTTAAAGAAATTTGAAGCTCCCTGATTTCCCCTAAAAGGTGAGACCAGTGCTGCCGTCACCATCTTTAACACGGAGGGCCCGCGGCCAACTTACGGGGTGCGGGGAGAGCCCAGGCTACGTCTGTCATCATTAACCCTGCAGGTTCCAGCCAGGGCCCGGGATTACAGTGGGTTTGGTGAGACCCGGCTGGGTTTCCCTCAACTATTAACACAGTAAAAAAGCCCTTATGTGCAGCCCAACGAAAACAGTCGTGCTGAAGCAGAGTGTGGAAGCGGAAGTGTGAGGTAAGACCTCCAGCCTTCCTCAGTACACAGTCAAGACCTGGGTAGCGCTTGCCCCTCCGTATGAGTGCGGACCAATTGAGCTTTACTTGGAAATACTGGTGGTTAACGCTCCTGTTCCACCCAGGTGCCCTTTTTCTTGGCATTCTTTTTCTCATTTTACTCAACGTGCTGGAGGAAATTGTCTCTGTACTTTGTTCTCTGTCCGTGCTCCATACTCCATGTCCTCTGAATAACCTACATCTGGTCAAGTTTTCCTGTACCTCCCTTGTACAATTCAGAGGAATTTTTTTAACAGCTATTTTGTACATGCAAGTTTTTAGTAGTTTAATTCTAGAAAACACATTTTTAAAATAGGATGGAATCCCACCATGTCTTTGTTTCTCTTTTTAATTGTATTAAATGGGTTGTCTCAATACAGGGATTGATAGCTATGTTAAAGATCTTGCAAAAACAAGTCATTTTGCAATATGTGTCCATTAACAGTGTCCTACCTATTCCTGTTTCTGACAGCACCATCACCCTTGAGCCACTCTTGACAATTGTGAAGAACAAATGTCTGTTAGAAACAACATTTTTTTATAATAGGACCTGTAGTCTAGCTGCATGTCACAGCAAAATGCCCCCAAAAATTCAAAACATGACCCATGAGCCACTTTTGACAATTGTGAAGAACAAATGTCTGTTAGAAACAACATTTTTTTTATAATAGGACCTGTAGTATAGCTGCATGTCACAGCAAAATGCCCCCAAAAATTCAAAACATGACCCTTGAGCCACTTTTGACAATTGTGAAGAACAAATGTCTGTTAGAAACAAATTTTTTTAGAATAGGACCTGTAGTATTGCTGCATTTCAAGGTTCATGACATGTGCCAGGCAAGGGATGTGCTCCAGCCTACCGATCTTAAGGGCGGCCAACAGATTTCGCCCGTTATCGCACACCACCTTACCTGGCACAAGGTTCTTGTCACCCAACCAGCGCTCGGTCTCGTTGCGGAGAGCGGTCCACAGCTCCTGACCTGTGTGTGGACGGCCCCTCCAAGACAGTTTAAATTTTTCAACACGGCCTGGTTTCTCTGGGCACGTGATGCCACCAGAGGACCTTGGGAAAGAACCCTGGACCATCCCTGCGGTTTTGAAGAGCGTGCGTCGAGCCTGAGAGCCACCGTCACCCCCAGACACAGCCACCCAGCTCACCCAGTGAGCTGTCACAGAGATATAGCGGCCTTGGCCGTGCTTACTAGTCCATGTGTTGGTGGTCAGATGGACTTTTCCGGCCACAGATGCAGACAACGCGCTTGAAATTTTAGATGACACGTGGCTGGCCAGGGCAGGGACGGCTTTTCTGGCAAAGAAATGCCTGCTCGGCATCTGGTATTGGGGGGCAGGCAAGGACCATGACGTGGCGGAACCCATCTGTGTCCACCACAGAAAAGGCAACATTTCCAAAGCCAAAAGCCTGGCAATGCCGACATTCAGGCTTTTGGCTTTGGGATGGTTTGGGTTAAAGTGTTTCTTCTGCTCCCAAACCTGGAAGACAGAAGGCTGGCTGCTAGACTGGCCGCTGTACGGCGTGCAGGTCATCAAACTGGCGGAAGGAGAAGGGGTAGGATGGGTCTCTGGTGGTGCTGGTGGTACTCGGGCGACGGTGGAGGCTGAAGCGGAGGCTGATCCCTGATCATGACTCTGAGAGACATGGGCAGCTGAGGAACGCTTGGTGGTGGCGGAGGAGGAGGAGCCGGAGACAGAGGGTGTGACAGTGGTTGGAGGCCCGGCGTCGGTCTGGCCTTTTTTGGCCAAGTGTTGCCTCCATTTCAACTCATGCATTCGCTGCATGTGACTAGACATGTTGGTGGTTAAACACCTAAGGTTCTTGCCTCTACTTATGCGTTTACGGCAAAGGCGGCATATGACATCACTGGGTGAATCAGAGGCTTGCTCAAAGAAGGCCCAGGCTTGAGAGGTCCTGGACCTTTTTGACGCCGATAAGCGAGGAGCGGGGTTTCCGCTGACCGTGGCTGGCGGAATCATATCAGCGGACTTCTGCGACCGCCCTCTCCCTTTTTGAGGCGGGACCCGTACTGACACTACCCCATCGTCTTCCTCCTCGTCCAGTGATGAAGCGCTCGCAAGCAAATTCTGCTGAAAAGACCACGATGGATCCGCAATGTCGTTATCATCATCATCAACCCAGGTGACTACATCGTCCTGACATTCTGCATCCAGGAGCTGCGGGCTACAAGCAAGAGGGACTGCAAGGCGTTGCCGACCGCCCAGGATTTTTGCCGATTGACCGGCTTCCTTCTCCTCCTCTGATGGCATCAGTAACTGGGCGTCAGAGCAGAGAAAATCATCCTCTTTGGCCTCTTGATCTTTTAACATGCCTTCTGATCCCAACCGCATTTTGTCATCAAAGAGGTCTTCAGAAAATGGATTATCCACAGTGGTGGGTACACGAGTTGACATTTGGGCTGCTTCATGTTGGACGGATGCTGATGATGCTGATGATGACATTTGTGGCCGTGACT
Organism: Phyllomedusa bahiana; assembly: GCA_025379985.1. Taxonomy (NCBI): domain Eukaryota; kingdom Metazoa; phylum Chordata; class Amphibia; order Anura; family Hylidae; genus Phyllomedusa; species Phyllomedusa bahiana. The sequence continues at coordinate 25,858 of JAODAL010014497.1, read as the reverse complement.
GGGAGGACAAGGAGGTAAGACTGCTGGATGCAGGTTGCATTAACCACTGAAGAACAGATTGGCGACGCTGTTCGTTACTGAGATTCACAGGGCCCTGACCCAGCGATGACAGGCCTGACGGTCCTGCAACTGACGATCCGCTGGAATGCGTGTTGTCGCCAGCACTGGAAGGAGCACCTTCTCTCGTACCTCTACCTCCATGTCCTACCCCCCTCTTTGCTCGCTTACCACCTGAATTTCGCTCCATGTTCAGAAAGATAAAAATTTGAGAAGGTATGGAAGAGTTTTGGAAAGTCTCTTATTAAAAGATGGCAAATCACAGCTATTCTCAAATCCCTCAAATCAAAACAAAATTGCTGGATTCAAATTTAACTGCAAGGTCGCTCTATCAACAAAGCTGGCCTGCGCCAAAGTGAAAAAAACACGTATCTGAAATGTATATGGGATAATAAAAGGTATTTTTTGGCACCGATCAATTCACCTGTGGTGACTACAAAATTGCTGTATTCAAATTTAACTGCAAAGTAGATCTATCAACAAAGCTTGACTGACCAAAAGTGAAAAAAACACCTGTCTGAAATGTATACGGATAATAAAAGGTATTTTTTGGCACCTATCAATTCACCTGTGGTGACTACTAAATTGCTGTATTCAAATTTAACTGCAAAGTAGATCTATCAACAAAGCTTGACTGACCAAAAGTGAAAAAAACACCTGTCTGAAATGTATACGGATATTAAAAGGTATTTTTGGCACCTATCAGTACACCTGTGGTGACTACAAAGTTGCTGGATTCAAATTTAACTGCAAGGTGGCTCTATATACACAGCTGGCCTGCGCCAAAGTGAAAAAAACACGTATCTGAAATGTATACGGGATAATAAAAGGTATTTTTTGGCACCTATCAACCTGTGGTGACTACAAAATTGCTGTATTCAAATTTAACTGCAAAGTAGATCTATCAACAAAGCTTGACTGACCAAAAGTGAAAAAAACACCTGTCTGAAATGTATATGGGATAATAAAAGGTATTTTTTTGGCACCTATCAACCTGTGGTGACTACAAAATTGCTGTATTCAAATTTATCTGCAAGGTGGCTATATCAACAAAGCTGGACTGGGCAAAATTGAAAAAGAACACCTATCTGAAATGTATACTGATGATAAAAGTGGAGTTTTGCACCTAACAAATAAACCTGCAGTTACTAGAAAAGATCTGTATCCTAATATAAGGCAATGCAATGTCTAAACAAAGTTTCCTTTATAGTGCTTTTCTGTGTTCGCCCGGGGCCCCCCCCCCCCCCCCCTCCGCTCTCCCCCGTGACTTTACAGCGGAAGATGCTCCTTTAAAATTCTCTGCCTAACTACCAAAAATCTGCACTTCTCTGATCTAACTAACTTCTAAGGATCAGAGCTAAAAGTAGAGCTGTCTCTGTGAAAAAATAGAATAATTTCGCTGAGCTGTTTGCTGAGCTGTTTGGACAGAGGCAGAGCGCACCTCCTACTGCTATGAGACGCTGAAACACAATGATCATGAACAGGAAGGTCTGTTCTATGTAAAACGAGGTCATGTGATTTTTCCAGCCAATCGCAACCATACACATCCCAGTCATGACGTCGCACACACATCTCACCCTGCTCTATTCTGTAAGCTGATTTGCTGGCCGCCAAAATGACAGGAAGCACCGAAAATGACGCGATATTAATAGATTATGCACAGATTTTAACCTAAACTATCGCGTGATCTAAAAAATCCGATCAACGTAAATACCGTGCCGATTTCAACTTTGTCGATAATAATCGCTCAACACTAGTTACCACTTACCACTTATCAGGTACCCAATATGCGGATAGTAGTTTATTAAGGAGCAGAACTTAGAAAGCATTTATACCTGTAGCAGCACCCCAGCATCATATATCATTTGCTGTGCAGAAGCTTTTTCTATATTCTCCTCTATATATGTTCTTCTTATTATTTATTTAAAAACACCATTTATTCCAGGGCATTCTGTGGATAGAAAGTAGTTTAAAAGGATTGTCTCACTACATTTTTTTTTATGTGAAAGATCTTGCAAAAACAAGTCACTTTGCAAAACGAGTCTATTAACATTGTCCTGCCTATTCCTAGATATATCTGCTTATATGGCCTCCCAGCACTGGTTGTTATAGCTACAGACCTGATGTCCCCAGCAGCTCATCACTGCAGCCTAGTAGAAGCCAGTAAACATGCCCCTGAATTAAAAAAGAAACTGAGAAAACAGGACTGAGGGAAGATGAATCAATGTAGTGAGACAACCCCTTTAAGCCAATTTAATCATCCCCAACTTTCTAGTGTCATAATTTTTTTTTTTTTATTTTAACTTAACTGTGTAAGTGTTTGTTGTTTTTTCAGTATTTTTAATAGCACCATTTAATTTACTAAATACTGCATGAAAAAAGTGGTGGTGTTGCATATAAAAAATGCAATTCCACAATTGTTTTACGGGTTTTGTTTCTATGGCATTCAATGTGCACTGTACATTTAAATGTCATTATGCATGTGAGAACAATTATATATGGCTTATGTTTTTTTTATATTTTAACCGCTTCTGGACATTTGACATACTCATACGTTATAGGCAGGAAAGGGTTCCCGCAAATTGACATATGGGTATGTTATGAAGATTGTGAGTATATATAACAGTCTGTAAGAGTATACTCCTTATTACAAAATCATCCGATCCAAAAGTACTGCGCTGGACTAAGCCGGTATCATTAAAGATGTTTATTTTATAAAAAGCAGGAAGACTTAGTCCAGCGCAGTACTTTTGGATCGGATAATTTTGTAATAAGGAGTATACTTTTACAGACTGTTATATATATTTGAAACCTCCCTATTCCTGGTCCCAGGAAGGAAGTGAAGCCCTGATACCTCTGCAGCGGACATTTGGTTTTTCACAACAGTTCCAATAAAAACTGTTGTAATGCATTTATAAGTGTTGTGCCTTATACCAAGCACAACTAAGAGAGGTGAGTAGTATATCTCTACGCACGTTATCTACTGCATCTACTATATTACACAAGGGAGCGCTGTCTCCAATTTGCTTTTTTCTTTTCATGAAGATTGTGAGAGCTCACATGATCGGAGAATTGAGCCTCATGCTCTGTCATCCACGAGCATGTAACTACAAAATTTTGGAACTTTGAAAATGGATAATTTTTCTACATTTTCACAACATTTTGGTATTTTTCACAAACAGGGATTAAGTTAAAGCACAATGTATCACACGGATAGCTAAAAGTATCAAAAGTTTTTTCCTCACACATGTCAAATTTCAAATATGGGGTTCTGTCATAAAGCTCAAAACTAGCTGCAGAGGTAAGGGGTTTCCAATAATTTGATACCAATAGCTTTTTTAGTTTTCTGTTCATATAGATTTGTGATGGCTTATTTTTTGTGTGGTGGCTTGTAATTTTTATTAGTAATATGAATGGCTGTATATGGCTGGTCAGTTTTTGGACAACATTTATAAATTACATTTTTTGTATACTTTGGACGTGGCAATACCAGTTAAGTTTACTACAATGCTTCTGCATTGCAATGTGTTGTGGCTATCAGCATTATCATGAGTGTTGTGCTTTGGATTCAGGTCAATGTCAAATCTGACCCATATATCTCAATTGAAGTCAGCATAAAAAAAAACTGTCTACGTCCACAATTATCTTTGTTGCCCATAGCAACCAATCAGAGTGCTGCTTCAATAATTTTCAGAGCACTATATGAAATGAAAGGGGCACTCTGGTTGCTATGGGCAAGAAAGTGAGTTTTAGACCTAGACAGTTTTCATACATGCGGCCCTTAGTTGGTATTTGGTGTTATACACATTTTTACATGTGAACTTTTGGTTCTGCAGCACTTCCAGTCTGACATAACAAAGGAGTTAACTGTAGCCCCTATGCTACATTAACTAGCAGTGACATTGAACCGAAAGTGTCACAAAACAGTTTAAATGTAAAGGTGCATGAAAAAATTATAACCCTAATTTAGGTTTAAGGTAAGAGGGTTAGCATAAAAAGGGTTTAGGGTGTTCTGAATCCAGTATGGCCAAAGCAGTGTCAAATCGAACAGGCACCTATTTGAACAACACTAGTTATCACATAAAAAAAGACTGTGTATATAACTGTTTACACCAATACATGTGTTCTGGTTAAAAGGAGCTTGTGGAGGGAGGTGATAGCAATCCAGGCTTGAGAACTGACCATTGCAGGAGGTCTGCAGAGCTGTGACATTCTCTCCCTTCCACTGCTCACAAAGAATGATGATGATGACTCAGGAGGGAGCAGGGAGGGAGTGTGATGATGTCACCAGTCTTCAGTGAAGAAAAACACACCTCCTGGGAGGAGAACCCACCCATGGATTTGAAGCTGTAAGAAAGAGAAACAGCTCATGTCTGTGGTGAGAAAACCCCTTCTAGGCCAGAGAGGTAAATTTATGTCTCATCAATGTAAAAGTGGTAGCAAAAACAGTTCCAGACCAAATGCCCCAGACAAAATGTATAGACAAGATACCAAAAAAGTGTGTAAAAATACTAAACCTGAAGCTAGTAAGTATATATTGAAATAAATAGAATTTTTTTGAATACATTAAAAATCATACAACACAATTAAAAAGCCGTACAGATGGTTAATGGGGAATTGTGAATAAGTCATGATACGGGGAATGATGTAAAAATGCATTTATGCAAATCAATTATTTAAATCATGATTAAGTAAAACGTTCATATCAAGTGAGCAAGACATATACCGACAATCATTATCAGACCAATTAAATAAACTGCATGAGTGAACAAATATACACTAAATACTATATAAATGAATGTGCAAAAATGTAGATGAATGTGCAAATATAAAAAATGAAAGTATAAACCAAAGTGATAAATTATATAACAATGACCGCAAAGAATCACGCATATATAAAATTCCCTGAAATGGTTATCGCTGCAGGAGAAGACATCCGCCCAGGGACATTACTAGAATTCACAGGGCCCCAAAGCAAAATGTCAATAAGCTAAAACATCATCATATTTAGCAATAAATAAAGGTATAAATAATACCACCATCTATCAGGAAATCCATATTATAGTGCTAAATTACAGAAAATCACCAACTACTTGTTCTCTACAAAAAAAATAATAGTGGCCTCCCAACCCTCTGGGCTCTAGTCGCATTCGTTATGGCTGCTATGGCTATAGTTACGCACACGGTCTGCACCCCCACACGTTTTCCGTTAGGGCTTTATCAAGGGATCGTGTTAAATGAGACCTTCCCTTTTGTCACAAACAGTATTGGCCATATTCACATTACCCAGTCTCCTTCACAACATTTCACTTCATTTATTATTATCCAACATCCTCTTTTTTGCAGCACAAGGATGTGAATTCACAAACATTAATTTAATAATCCCTTTTAGCATTACAAAAACCTTTGGTCCAGTTTATTTTTCAATTTCTTATTTCCAAATGCTTCTCAGCATTCCAGCATGGAGAAATAAATAAAAGTATATCGGTAAGTTAGAGAATGTAAAAAAAAGATTAAAGATGAGTCTGTTATTTACATAACTACATATAATAGGCATTCAGGACTGGTCAGGCATACATTCAAGAAGTGGCGGAACATTTACAAAGGGATTAGTAATACTGGAATCTTTTTAAGGATATGCCAAGATTTGTGCAAAATAAAGGTGCTACATAAGGCAATCAATTAATTAGATTGGATTTGGTAGCAAAAAGATGGACAGGTAATTGTTTCCTATGGAGATTTTACGAGCGAAACAAGGCTCAAGAATTGACATTTCACTTATTTTTATGGCCGTAATTGTGTCCAAAAATCGCTCAGAATTACACTTGTGAAATATGCTTCGTGTGAACAACAAGGTGTATTTTACATTATAGTCAATGAAGGAAGATTTGAAGCTTGCTAGAAACTGATTTTGGGCTGTTTTCCAGCGCATAAAACACGCTACAAAATGACCCAAAAAACGCTGTGTGAACAAACACTTAGGGGGACAAGTATAAAAACTGTCAAGGTCTAAGACTTTCTTTGTTGCCCATACATTAGGTCATAAACTTTGTTTTCTCCAGACAGAGTAATTGTCCCTTTTCTTTTTGAGGGTTTTTATTTGGAAGAACTTTTTTACCATATGTTTTGTAGGTGTCATTTATATACTTAATACAAATTACTCATGTCATCCCTTAGATGTCTCGTCTCAAGATTATATAAGTTTATTTCTTTTAACAGTTTCCGTACAACTAAAATGCTTCATGCTCCCTCAGTTTAGTTGCTCATCTTTATACTTTCTAGAACTCCAGGGCATCTGTCCTAAAAACTGGAGCCCAGAACCGAGATAATTTTTTACAAATTTTTTTATTAAGAAAACACTGTGTGGCACATTTGTTAAGGCAATTTGCACCAAAAATAATGTCCTTCACGCTTTGCAATTAGCAGTTAACACCTGGAAGCTATGTAGCAGGATTGCACTGCAAAATCCCTTAGTGACATGAGTACGTACTCAAAGGTTATATGTAGGTAAAGGGTTACGAGCACCGTTTTATATCTTTTTATCACAGTATTCTTTTAAATTATACTTTGTGCAGTTTAATTATATTTATTTCATATAAAGCTATTCAATCATCTAATATGTTGGATACTTTACAAATGTTAGAAAAAAGAACTCAGAGTATCCACACTTGACAATGAAGTCAATTAAGCGATAATAATATTTGCCTGATCAATTTAGCAAATTCTCTATATTGAATTGCAATTAATTTTTAACAAACTGCTCAGGGAATAATATAATAAAGCAAAGGAAAATGGAATGACAAAATTCAAAAGGCAAAATTTAATTATTTAGCTGTGAGATATGGAAGAAACTAAAAACTGTTTCAGTGCATAAGATGCTAATCACCAAAATTTAATTTTCTGGACTGAAATGATATTTCATTAATATTTATATATATCTAATTAGGAAAATACTAAACACAATATACTATTTTCTGCTATAATGCGATCATTGTAATTTTAGAAAGCCTTAAAGGAAGAAATTCCTTTGTGTTAAATTGCTTAGACGTTCAATTGGTTTCACTTGATCAATTTATTGCTCTTTGCAAATCAAATTAAAAGACTTTCTAAGCATATTTACATTTCACTCATTCTAATTACTATTGAAGGGTAAATATCAATCATAGCATTTCTGTAAATGGTGGTAAATTTGTCAAAAATTGCAGAATCGATCTGTGAGGTTTGGTTTGTTTGGAGAAACTTTGGGTTGGTGAACTGTAAGGCTGTTTTCACAACATATAAGGTACACAACTTAAGCATATAGTAGCATATGCAGAAGATATCCTCAGGCCTATATGTAGAATGGGGCTATATGGAATGTGCTGCATGTTACTTGTGATATATAGTGTGATGGAAGGGGTTAAATGACTCAGTAATTTATTGAGGTCAGGGGTTAGTTTAAGACAGAGAAATATGTACAAGCCCTCAGCCAATAGGTGTAGGAAAAGGTAGGGGATGCATGTACACTGATAAAAGGGAGCGTGCCAAGTGCTAATCAGTTCAGTCCGAAGTTTGGTTCTGTTAAGTTCAGTTCAGTTAAGTAGAAGTTCCAGCATCTGGGATAATCTCCCACAGTAGCCCGCAGTGTGGTGACCAGGCCACAGGCTGACCATCTGCCTGAGCACTCACAGGGAGGAGAGAGAGAAGAGAGGCCGGAGAGAGAAGAAGTTGGGACAGGCAGAAGGGGGAGTGGTAGTGGAAGTGAAGAAGTTAGCCCATCTTGGAAAACTGACCTGGAAGAGTGAAAGTAGTAGAGATATGTAATATGAAATATAGGACAGCAAGACAAACTGTCCTGGGATGGTGAAAGTGGAGCTGAAGACAAGGAGGACAGAGGAAGTACCCCAGCATACTGATGTGAACAAATAGCCCAAAGGCATGATTGCTATTCTGTAGGCTAAGGAGATAAGGCAGAGGAGAAAAGGGCCTGAATAAATTCTCCAGAGAATTGCTAAAGGGGCAATTGCAGAGGAAAAGAAATGTGTAAACCATGTTGAAATTGTTTGCCTGTTAGAAGTTCTGTAATCTACCAAGAATCCTGTGAGTAAAGCTTGTAGTTCCCAAGCTGAAGATTCTCTGTAGTTATTCCAGTGCTGGTTCACTACTCCTCCCAGCTGAAACAGAATTGAGAACTATGGATTATGTCTCCTCTCCCTGCTCGCACAATAGGCGCACGCGAGAAGGAGAATGTGACATGTTCATTTATTGATTGGGTATACGACGCGAGAAATAATGCATGTCTATGGGGCCGGCGGGCTGCTGTCCCCCCCTCTTGCCCCGCCCCGCTACCGAGCACACCGGCGTAATTGTGGGGCGAAATATGTCCCGCAATTAAGCCGTGTGAACATAGCCTAATGGTGAGATTGATGGTGATGTAGAGATTTCCTTTCTTAGCAAACTCTCTGTTTCCCCCGGACCTTCAACATAACAATGCACTTGTGATTCTATTCAAAAGATTAGAATGCTTTATTATGGATTGACATGATTTTTTATAAGGGGTATAGGGTGATCTTACAGAGAAGGTAGGCAATTAAACAATCCAATCAAAGATAAGTATATAACATAAGAATATAGGTTACACCAATCAGTTGTCCTTAATGTAAAGATAATCAATTTTAATTTATGGCTTCCATTCTTGTCTTCTTCAATACTTAACTCATTGTTCTAATATGACATTTCTGACTCGGATACAAGGACATGTTCTGTTCCACTCACATATATAATTATATCGGTCTAGAGATAGTCTAGAAGGCCGTGGCATTTGAAATAACAGGTCATAGACTGCTGTTTTTAAGGTTATCTAGGATTAGTGTAACTAAGGCAGATGTCAGAGTAATTCATTTTTCATTTTTTGGTCGATGGGTAGGTGTCATGATTTTTATAATTAAAATGATATTTACATTTACAGCTACTGATTGGATTGTAACCTATAATTATGTTATATACTTTTCTTTGATTGGATTGTAAATGCCTACCTTTTCTGTATGATCTCTATAGCCTTTACCCTTTTTAAAAAATTGTCAGTCCATAATCAAAGCTTTTCTAATCTTTGAATAGAATCAGTGCATTGTTATGTTTGAAGGTCCGTGGGAGACAGAGAGGTTGCTAAGGATATACTAGCATATTTTGGTGCGTGAATCGGATCAGAAAACATTATCTCCAGAGTGAATAAAGAACGGGGATACGCATGCACCCTTTGCTTTTGAGATCCTGGGATCTGCTAGCACGGTGGAGCATTTTGCCACACACAAATCCTAGCTTTCTGCAAAATGGTGTGTTGGATCATGTTAATCGCTGTGAGTGAGTGAGGTGTTCTCTTATTTTTCTTCTCTCTCCACGTATCACAATTTGGGTTTATAAGTTTAGCGGTTAAAGTTTTTTAGCTGTTGTAAAAGTGAGGTTACAGATAAGAAATTGTCACAATTTGCAGTCGTTGCTTTAAAAGTTGAAATATGTCTATCTTGTTTTTGTTAAATGAACTTTGTTTTGTTGTCATTGTTTCCACTGTTTTTATTGGATGGGCTCTTTTGTTTTGTCTTGTGTTTTTTTTCTCCCTTATGGGCGGCTGGCCTAAGCGGTGAGATAATTTAGGCTTATTTCATACGGATTTGGTTTGCATTGTGTTATGCACATAATTGTTGCTATTGTCTTTTTGTTGCTACTTGTCTTATTGTTGCTATTTTCTTCCTTTATTTTTTGGTTGATATATATTGCGTTCATTTTTGCACTTTGAATATTTCCTTGCTGTTAGGTATAACTGGTTTACTATAATAAGTCTGCATAGAAGTAGAAGTTATTACATTGCATTTGAGAATTGTCATTGTATTGTATTAGATTAAAACAAGGTACTAGACAGTCGCCACATGCCTTCTTAAGTAATTATAGAAAGAAAGTGTCCACTGGAGCAAGGAGTGCCTAGTGAAGGGTATTATAGGAGGCTATAAACAGTTGTTTTAGTCCCATCTGACGATTGTGGGTACTATTCTTGGTTTAATAATATGACTTCATAAACATGGGGAATTGTCAATCAAACGTGCAGAAAGAACAAAGTCTGATGTGCCCCAGATAGGAATAAGTACTACTATATACGGAGGAAAGTCCTATGACCCATATTGCTAAAAATTATATGGGGTAGTACTAAGGTTAGACATACATCATTTTTGGAGTTAATGGCCGATTTGTGTTATTACCTGAGTTACCTCAAGAATGGATACATGGTGATTTAGAGACATTAAGAAGATTGCTTATTGTTGTATAAAGAAAGAAATGGATAATTGTTTTGCAATGGCATAGGTTGAAGCCAAAACGCAGTTCAGTTGTTAGCTTAAGGGGACTAACTCAGGATATCATACATGACAAGACCTAATCATTAAACACCACTGACCTGTGCTACACCTCTTGATACTACACAAAACCTTCAGATGGTGGTACAGTCACAAAAAGTATTGATTTAAACCAAAAAGCTAATGAACATTGTAGATGTGCGAGGATGACACTGTTTCACATTGCTTAGTGTACAGAGCGATGCGGTCTCAAATAAGAGGAAGACCTTTACAGTAAGCACTACGCTAAAGACTGCTTGCTTCAAGTTAGACCTTACACCAGCACCTCTACACGAGGCAGACACTTATTGCAAATCCCCCCTAAAAACATCAGATAGTGCTATTGAGGAATATATCTGACCTGCCCACAGGTCTTCCTCCACGTTAACTCGGGTAACTCCACGTTGCACACATTTATAGAAATCTCTAGAAAGGGTGGCAAAGGATCTGTAGTTAACCCATCAAAGAGAAAAGCACTACATTAGGAGATGATCCTTCAATTACAGGAAACATTACCACTCCCATTGCACAAAAAAACATCAGCATCATGTTCACAGTACATACCACCTGCATATGAAATACATCGTACCTAGTCCACTAATAGCGACCAGGAACACACAATTGACATTTCAACATCATTTAGGGCGGGAGGTGCAAAGTAGAGGAAAGGGAAGTGATTCCCACCACAAACTACAGACCACCCTACATAGGGATAAAGAAAACGAAAAATCATATTCAGCTAGTGCAGTTGTTTGCTTTTGCATAGCGTTAGTAGGAGATTATAAAAAAGGACACCACAGAGTCATGAAAGGTTTAGAAAAGATATGTAACATACCCAGTAACATGTAAGGTCAGGATATTGTAAAATTATTACACCTTTGTTTTCACATCAACAGAGGCCAATCAAGGATGAAATGGGTCCAGGGACGCACTTGACTAGTGGAAAAATCCTATTCACTGGATTTTTTATTTTTATTTTACACTTAATATTATGGATTTTTCTCATCTCCAGGAACTAAGAGGAAATCATTATGAGTCTTTCCTTATAGATATCAGAACGATCTAAAATTAGAATTGTCTATCATTAACACTGATTTTCTTCCAGCTACCAAAGGACCTATCAGCCATACGATGTAAGTGGTAGGAAGGGGACAACAACCCTATTTTATAAGTTACACATTAGTCACACTAAGCCGCCAATACAACTATACATTCATTTCAACCATTTCAGTAGATGCCCCACTGACCCACTGAGCTTATTGGGAAAATGATTTTTTAGGCAATCTCAGCTTGGGCTGCACCATCTTTTGCATTAGATGACATTCAACATATAGGCTACACTTGTAGATATACAGAGACGCTGGGTACCAGCTGTTATGCTGGATTGGTTAATGATCAGCCCAGCAAAGGAAGAAGCCATAACAGACCCTGAAGTATTGTTCAATACTGAAAAAAAACAAACATCCACAAACACCTGTGGAATATGAATTCTACAGAGGTGGGGCAGATAGCAAACACCCCACAAATTACACATTGCTTTGTAAATACTGTTGCACACATACACAAAACCTGAGCACCATGAAAGGCTGCTGAAATTGAATAGCCTTTACGGACACCAAGCTCTGCTTGGAATTCTTGAAGACTACGGAGCAAAGTCTCCTGATACTAATTAAAGAGATGTAAAGACAGGGTGACTTTACATTGGACCATGACCTCTTACACCAGGCCAAGATACCTACTATCAGGACATCAGTAGCAGCTGTACAATTTGTCCATACCACTGAATTGAAACAAAGGGCGAGATGAGATAGCTTAGGGACATGGTAGGGTTACTCGCATATTAGTGTTTTATATGTCTGCACAATTATGGCACTTACCAAAGATTAGTGGCTGAACCATTCTCATACATGGATGAGTCCAGGATAGGTGTGAGAAGTTCAAAATTGCTCTCATCTCAGCCCTGGTGCTCTAGGGCCTACTAGATTACACAAAGCCCTTCCACTTGTTTTGCCTTAAAGTCAAAGGACATGCACAGACTGTGCTCAACGTACCCAATTGTTAGCTAGCTGCAGGGTCAGTTAGAACCAGTGTGAAGCAGTTGTTAGGAGAGATATGCATGCATTGCTTAGAGATAGCGGCTGATGATTGTTCTGTAGAGAAAACCTGCGAGTTAGTTCTTGGTACATTTTGATGTTGAGTTCCTCATTCTGTGTATGTGTACTCCTGAATTGTCAAATGTACTCACGGCCCAATTCGCTTAGTGGGAGGCTGTTATCCTCCAGCTAGGTACTATCCAAAATCCACACCTGCACAGGTGCTTGAAGTGAACACCTTGTTATTTTGTTGTCACATGAGAGTTCAGAGAGAGGACACGATTGGTGGTAGTGGAGTCTGAGAGACGGCCTTGTTTGACAGACTTGAGGGGGCGGAGACCATAACACTGCAGGCGCCCAGCTTTAACGGGAAGAAACGTTGAAGAAATTGAAAATTTGAGAACCAAGAACTTAGTTACTTGCAAGCATGTGAGTTGTCTGAAGGAAAAGACAGTTCACATTTGCCTGATTTATTTTTTTGTAAATGATTTTTGTGTTAAACTTTTGAGCTACGAGCCTATGCAAAGAGATATACTGTGTTATTGGAGAATTACTATTCTGAAAGTAACAGCTGTTGTGAAATATTAAGTACATACACTCAAAAATACGTAACTAGTGTCTTTACTTGAAACTTTAGTAAATTTGTTTTCTCCATAATTTGCTCTACATGGGAAATGCCCCGATGGTAGTTTTGGGGTGCACCAGATTTCAGATGGTCTATGGACAGTGAAAGGAAAGCCAGAGACCCAAAATTTCCTGACAACGCTAGCTGAAGCTACCATGTGGGAAGACAGCGTGCGAAATTTGGTCTCCTCACCACTTGTGTGCACAACGGTTTCACTGCAAAAGCGGAACGTCTGCCCTGCCAGATGTACTCCAGCAGAGTGCTGGTGGAGCAGTGAGAGCTTTACCTTCAAACCTCCCCATCAACCAAGGGCAACTTTCCAAGATCCTACAGGTAGACCAGCTACAAGGGAGGAAGATTATGTATGTCTTGGTTTGTGTTAAATTTTATTCTTTTACACCATAGGTTGCTTCAAGTAATCAGAGACTTACTACTTACATTCATGGTAATGTTATTACACACACCATTTATGCTATGATTTAATGAAAACAGTAGTTATATTTGTCGTACCCACAAGATATTTAGCCAATTTTGCAAAGAGACTGATATGAGGTGCGCACAGATGTTCTTACTCTTGTTTTTATGGGAATCTACATACCACCCCAGAGGGGTACTTCAACTTTCACACTTATGAAATTCGGTTTGGAAAATTGACCTAATCCCACTAACTCTCACCTCAGAGACCTGGCATATTCATCTTTAAACAAACTTAATGTGGGACTATAGTGCTTACAACTACAAAAAACAATTAATGGATTTGCATCATCAAGTAGGGGACCTGCATCATGTCCCTTCTCTTGCCTGTCACAAACGTCAAGACAGGAGATAATGTTATGATTCGCAATATTTTTACGTTCTGAGTTCTTTTTTCAGAAAGGTGGGGCGGTCCATTTCAAGTTCCTGATGACCACTCCTGCAAGTGTGAAGTCGAAGGAGAGGAACGTGATCCTGCGTCACTACTGCAAACGTGTAACCCCATCAGAGAGCGGAAGCAAGTACACTGCTGTTGCTACTACTGCTCTTCTGTTCAACCCAAGACAGTGGAAACAGAAGATTTACCCTGAGCTCTACGCTCCAGACGTGGCTTTGCCATTATGAAGCCATTCACCAATAGACGCAGTGAGAGTAAAGCAAATTGTTACCTCTTCCATCGGCTGTTGAGGAAAAGAGAAGATCGAAATACGCCCCTCCTGTACAATAAATTACTTGGCATCAACCCAGCACAAGACTTTGGGGCTATGGTATGCGTGGGAGATGGTTGGTTGTTGTTCTTATTGCTGCCTTTTCAAGGAATCACCTGCTCTTGCATCAGCGAAGATTTACTATGCCAAATGGGCAAGGAATACTGACCACAGGTGAATGTGGGGATGATGACGACTATCATGGAATAAAGAAACCACATCTGTCATATATAATTGCATTGAAAGTTCTTGCAAACCTAACGGAGATATGAGGCTAGAGTGCATTATATGTTGTTATGGTCAAATAGAATCTGTAAGATGGTTTAAAGACAAATTACATGAACATTTTACATGAAAAGGATAATAAGTACTTAAATTGCCACAAAACACCAATTAGCCAAAGCACAGGTTTAAAGGATTGCTGGATATGTAACATTCCCAGTATATCACAATCTATCCATTTCATAGTACTACATGTTCCCTAGAAGAATCATTTAGGAGAAAATGGACACTTACACTTTCCAGGTAATTCTAGCTTATCAGGGTTTGATAATACACGAGTTTCTTTTCCACATAGCAGGATGGGCATCACCCCTTGGTGGGTTGCTGTACGTGACCTCTCAACAGTAAACCCCAATTTCTTATCCATATGTGGGCGTGGGTTCAACTCCCCTCTTAGATGTAACAGTGTGTGGAACACCACAAACGCAGAGTCTAGGGTACATTCCATAGATTTGGACATCTTTAGAAATAGTATTTTTGACAAAAAGGGATTTTATTTCTTTAACATTAATGTTCTTACCACTAGAACAAAAAACTTTATATTTTTCAATGCATTCACTAATTTAGAGGTGACCACATTGTTTTTCAAGACAATAGTTTTTTCCTTAGGCACATGAGGTTTTCTTGCCAAGACCATGCAATAATAATAAGTAGACGGCGCATCCCAAACCTGTTGATCACAGTTTGATCAGACTCATGCATACACCCGCAAAGAATACACAAAACGCACACAAACAATTGAATAGTAAGGATCATTGACAACATTAGGTTGATATGGATTTTTTGATGCCATTTAAGATTTAAGGTATTCTGCAGTATAGATAGAATAGTTTTTTACATGTTGCAGGGTAAGCATAATGAGGCCCGCAGGTAAGGGTTCTCTAGCTTAACCACTCAATTGGTTCAGTGGCATTCCTCTGGGTGGTTCAAGCGGATTAGCCCACATCATCACCCAAATTTTTATTATTTGCATTATCATCTGGATCTTGATCAAAGGTATCGCGTATACTTATAAGAGAATAAGTTTCAAAGGGGCCACAAAGGGTCAACAGGACAAAATGTCAATGAATATTAACATTAGATTAATGCTGCGGGTAACCAACAAAAAAAACAGCCCTTCTTGGCCATGAACATCCAGGGGTACTATGTATTGGTATTAAAACTGATTTAAAATTATCAGAGGAGTGGAATGAAAACAGATTTGAATATAAGTTTGATAGTTTGATAATCAGTTTAATTTATGGGCTTCCATCTTGTCTTCTTCAAACTTAAATCTTTGTTTAATAGGAATTTATGACTCGATACATGGGACATGTTCTGTTCCACTCACATATAATATGTGGTCTAGAGTTACGTCTAGTAGGCCGTGGCATTTGAATAACAGGTCATGCTGCTGCTTGTGTTAAGGTTTCTTAGATTAGTGTAACTTAAGGCAGATGTCAGAGTATTCATTTTCATTTTTTGGTTGATACGGGAGGTGTCATGATTTGTAATATTAAAATGATATCTTTACATTAAGACACTGATTGGATTGAACCTATATCTTATGGTTATACTATATCTTTGATTGGATGTATTATGCCTAACCTTCTCTGTAGTCCACGCCTATACCCTTTAAAATATCATAGTCTAGGCCATAATTAAAGAATTCTATAATCTTTTGAATATAGGAATAAAGTGCATTGTTATGTTTGAAGGTCCGTGGGAGACAGAGAGGTTGCTAAGAAAGGATATCTACATCACCAGCAATCTCACCATTAGGCTATGTTCACACGGCTTAATTGCGGGACATATTTCGCCCCACAATTACGCCGTGTGCTCGGGAGCGGGGCGGGGCAAGAGGGGGGGACAGCAGCCCGCCGACCCCATACACATGCATTATTCTCGGCGCGTCTACGCATCAATAAATGGACATTGTAATCTTTCTTCTCGACTCGCCGTATTGTGCGAGCAGGGAAGAGGAGTACATAATCCATAGTTCTCTATGAGAAACTGTTGGTTTGCGTAATGACTGGGACATATCTCAGCCCGTAATTCGCGCAGTATAGCGCGAATTACGGGCTGAAATACGTCCCAGAATAAGCCGTGTGAACATAACCTTAAGTTTGACATTCACGCATTCTTGCTATCCAGGTGTTTCTACCTGTCTGGCACCTGGGGCATGCAACCACTACCATCTACCTCTTCCTTTGCATCTAGAGCACTCTTACAACTTGATAAACTATAAGGCTTTCTTTTCGGTATCCATTGGGCACGCATAAGCTGGAATGCTATTTTTATGGCATAGAAAAACATCAACTACCTTGTTCTGTGCATCCAGCACACACTAACAGCTTGAAAAATTGTAAGGCTGTCTTTTTGATATCCACTGGGCAGGCATATGCTGGAATGCTATTTTTACAGTATAGAAAACAGAACCTTCTGAGATTTCTTTTATGTTGGTTACTGTAAAAGTATATACTTTTAATATACAATCCTATGAATGAATTATGTCGTGGTATGCAAAACCATAAATTAGACTATGTACACCAAACACATCCCCTAAATGTCGTGTTAATTACTAATCAAAGATTTTTGTGAGGTTTTTTCACCTGTTTCATTGATCTACACCAACTGTATTACTGAAAGAGCACACATAAAAATTGTTCCAATGCTGTAGAAATTCTCTTCACATTTTGACCTTAAAAAAAGCTTTGAGAAGGAGAAGTTTTTTTATTCCGGCTGAGACTTGTCGATGGCTTTGCTTACTATCATGCTAAAAACTAAAACAGAAGCTAAAGTAAATTTTCTATCTGTACTACAAACATTAAAGCACTCATTGCTGTCTTTTCGAGGGAACCATTGACCAGGTTTTAAGAATCTGCTGGTTTAAGGGTCTAAAACCTTCAACCTGTTAATGCATATATCTATCATGGAGCCTGGTTACTTAATAGAAATGTGTCATCAGAAAATGGCCAATTGTTTAACTCAGGTTTTTATCTGAAGCACATTTTTAAGAATATTTAGTTGTGTTTTTTTATTTTTAATGTCAGTATCATTATTTAAAAAAAAAAAATCCGAAATTTTTGCATTTTTTCCACTTTGACCAAAAAAAAAATAGTCCACTTCCTATCTTAGAGAAAGTTTCAGTCGTCTCCCATTACCACAAAGGAGGGTTTACAAAAAGGTACCCAATATATTATAATGTATGAAAAAATCAGGTTCTTTCTACAATAGGAGATAGTCGCAGCTCCCCCTTTCCCTTCCTGCACAATGACTTCTTCCCAGGTCAGAGTTCATGCCTAGAAAACTGCACTATCTAAGTCAACGAGTCTGCTCCTGTTCAAAGACTTCTATGCTCATGTAGTTGGTGTAAAGCATCTCTATAAAGACTTTTAAAAGCAGCTCAGGATTTATGACTTCCCCCATAATCATATACGGACAGCAGAATTGAGAAATCTACAATCAGAAAAATAGGTTAAAAAAAAAATAAAAGTCCAGTTTCCTTGTTTTATTTATAAAACAAATATGGAAAGTTTCCCCCTTTAAGCCTTGCAGATAATAGTATAAAGTTAAAAATTTAAATTTGGTATCAAAGGGCATCATAATAAAAAAACTTTTAAAAAAACTTCACCGAAAATGCCCTTGTAAACAAATAAAAAAAAAATAAAAAAAAACAGTGGCAAAAGAAGAATTGCATCCAACCTCCAAAACAAATTGGAAGAAAAAGTATTTAAAAATTTGCATTTAGCATCGAAAAGCTAATCCCACAAAAAAAAAAAAAGCCTGGCCACAGCTCAGTACACAGTAAAATAAAAAAGTTATGTGTCAGAATATGATGGCACAAAAACAATTAATTTATTAAAGCGCTTTCATTTTGGTATCGCTGTAATCATATTGACCCATACCCAAAGCAAAACATCTTATCTTGCCTCCCTCATAAAAAAATGTTTTCCAATACATTATATTTATTCCAAAAGGCTGCCATTAGAAATATAATTTGTCCCGCAAAAAAAAAAACAAGCCGTTATATGGCTAGGTTAAGAAAATGTGTAAAAAGTTCCTGGAATACAGTAAAAAAATAAAACAATGTGCTGTGTCCTAAAGGCTTGAAATAGCTGCATCTTTAGGTGGTTGCCTCTTGATAATGCAGCCAGTTAATTTATGTGGAATTTTTTTTATATACTTTTACCTATCCATGTCATTCAGAGACTGTTTATTCGTAATGCATTGTACTTTAAGTTAGTAAGAAATTTTTGTCCATACACTCCTTGATTATTTGTGAAAAACATCAAAATGCCGTGAAAAAACATTGCCATTTTCAAAGTTCAAATATTTCTGTCTGTAAGACAGTCATACCACAAGAAATAATTTACAACTACATTGCCAACAAAAATTTATTTTTTTTTTTTAACACAAAAAGGACTTAGAAATTTATATAATTTTGACATTTTAAAAGAAAATTAGCAAAAAAGGGTTTTGTTATTAACCAGTCCGTTGACGGGGCTTTTTGAATCTGTAGTTAGACCCCCCAAAAAATACTACACCTAATAAAAAATGCACCCCCTTAAAGTATTAAAAACAGCATATAGGGAGTTTGTTTACCCTTTAAGTGATTCACAGGAATTAAAGTAAGGTGGAGGTGAAATTTCAAAGATTTTATGATCTCATTTTCATTAGGTATTTTGGACACCCTTTGGGTCTGATCTTTTTAAAGGGGCTAAGAGTATTTACAGGCGTATTTGTGGTCCGTATTTTGGGGGCGAATTGCCTCCAAATGCCTGAATAGGCCCACAAATACTTAGTTCAACCTTTTCGTTTTCCCGACGCCTAACTCACCGGGATTAATAAGTGACACAGAGCATTTTAGTCGGTAAAATATATTTTAGGACACCCAAAACCCTATTTTGGGGCCAAGATATTTCACAGTTTTTTTTTTACTGGGCCCTGAGATGGGGGGAAAAAAAACATTCGCTATTTTTTTTGGAGTTCATTTTTACAAAGCTCGCAGTATAAATTACATAATTTCGCTATGCAGGTCAGTCTAATTACAACAATATAAATTTTATTATTTTTTCTATGTTTTAGTACTTTTACACAATAGAAATACATAAAAAATGTCATCATAGTCTGACAGCCACAACTTTTTATTTTTCTGTATATGGAAAGGATGATAAAGGGTTTTGTTTTTTTTTTTGGGATGTTTTGGGGAGTTTTTTATTGTTCTCATTTTGGGGTTCATATTTTGATGGCTTTTTACCAAGGTTTTTGTGAGGTGGGATAAACAAAGTACAGTAATCCTGGTAGTGTTTTTTATTTTTATTTTTTAGAGTGTTCCCTCGTGCAGGGTAAATGGTGAACAGTGTTAGCTTTAGTCTGCAGGTGAATACAATTACAACAAAACCAAATTCATATTTTTTTGTTTTACAGCTTCTAAACAATAAAAACACTTTTATTTAAAAACATAGTCAACATAGTTTGAGAGAAATATTTTGTTTTGTTTATGAACCCTGCATAAAATTTTTGCCTTTTGGGGGGATTTTTTGGAATTTTTTAATTTTTGAAACCATATGGGGGGGACAGGGAACTTTTGTTTGTTTTTAAATCCTTTTTTAGGAGGAAAATTTGAAGAAAATAGTCAAACCCTTTATCCCTACCAAAACTCTTTCCTTTTTCATTTGCCCCTTCTGGCCCTTCCGGGGCCAAAAATTCCCCAACCCAGGGGCCCCCCAAGCACATCCCCCCATACCCTCTCCCCTTCCTGGGAACAGACTAAACCACTCCCAAATTTTCCCAAAATTTCCCCTTTAAAAACCAGATACACATCCCCTACCCGGGTCCCCCCATCCCTCTCCTTGGACTTTCCTGGAATGCCGGTCGGGAAAGGGCAATAAAACTCTCATTTTTCATGACATTTTCCACTCATGAAAACTTACTTTTCCCTTTGGGTTAACAAAACCCTAGCAGACCCCCTCTAAACACGTCTCCCCATGCCGCACTCTTTTTTAGCGGCCCCCAAACCCTTACCCACACTCCTCCCCCGGGGAACCCAACCCTGGGTTAGGGGGCGGCCTCCTCCTGCTGACACCTGCTCCTTTTCCCCCGCTCCACCTCTGCCCTCCCTCACCCCTCTTCTCCCTTTGAAGTGCACTCGGGCCCCCGCATCTAACGCCCCCTCCGACCTCCCCAAATGGCTTTTTTTGTCTACCCCGACCGCCAGGCCCGGGCCACTCCCTTTCTTAAACCATTTTTTGCTTCCTGGTTTTCCCCCACTTTCTTTCCCCCCGACATCCCCCATTTCATCAGGGGAGCCCTTCAACAACCCCAAATTCGCCCCCCCCCAAACTCGGCTTCCAAACAAACTCCTTTTTCCCCTCGGGCCCCTCCATCAACCCCCTCCCAGGGGGACCTCAAGAGCCACTCCCAAAGATGGACCCCACCCCCGGGACCTCATTTTCCCACCCGCCCTGCCCCCTATCTGACTCCAAACCCTCCAAACCCAAATTTTCTGACAACAACCTGCTTACCTTCACCACAAAATTTTCCCCCCCCCCCGGGCTCCTCCTTCTCAAACCCAGTACAACCCCGCGGGGAATCTACAAAACCTCAACCCTCCCCCACTCTCCCCCCCCTTTTTTCCCCCCCTTTTCACCTCTTTTCCCCACTACCCTCATTTAATGACCCCCCTACGAGACCACCACTTTTTACAACCATACAACATCAACCCCCCCTTGACTCGGTTTTCCCCCCTCTCACACACAACAGAACCCGGGAAAATAACAGACAACCTGGCACACAGAATTTTAAACCCAAACCCGCTTTGGGGGTGGGTTCCCAAGCGCCGAACGGGCCCCTGGAAAGGGAAAAATTTAAATCCCTGGGTACTTTGCCCCTTTTACCCAAAAACTCACTGGGAGTAATTTTAAATTTCCCCACTCCCGGGCCCCCAGCCCAAAAAGGGCTATTTCAAACCCCTCTCATAAAAATCCCTGTCCCCAACCCCAAAACAATTATTCAAAACCCCCCACCCTTCTCCCCACCAACCCCCTTTTCCCCCCCCCCAACTCCCCTTTTAGCAGAACTTTTGCCATTTTACTTTTCCCCCAGAAGATCAACCTCATCAGAGAAACTTCAAAACCCCCTGTCCCCACCACCCCCCCCCCAAAACCCCTTGGGAACCCTTTTCTTTTTCCCCCTTAAACCTTTCTTCCCCCTTGGGCACTCATGAAAAGCTCTCCTCTTTTAAATTTTCCAAATTTCCCAACCCTCACTACCTGTAGCCTTTTAAACCCCCTGCCCTCCCACCTAACCCCAAACCCTTTAGTGCTTTTAAACAACCCCCCCCACCCAAATTTCCCCTTTAAAACCAAACAATAAAACCCCTGGCACTTCCCTTTCCCCCCCCTTTTAAAAACCTACTAAACAAATCCTATCCCAAAAAAAAAAACCAAACCCCTTTAACAACCCCCCCCTTTTCTTCCAACTATCGCCCAACTCACTGCTCCCTTTTGCTTCCAAACTCCCCAGCAGCACGTCATCTTCAAATGTCCCCCCACCACCTTTTCCCCCAACCTCTTTTTTGACCCACTACAAATCTGGTTTTCGACCCCACCAATCAACCCCAAACCCCCCCTAACCAAATCCCCAATGACCTAGTAACTGCTAAAAACCTCATGCCCCCTTTTCTCTGTCTCCTTCTCTTAGGGCCTGTCCTCGCCTTTGACAAATGTCGACCTTCCCCCCCCTGCCAAAAAAATCCTCCCCCCCCGGGATCACAGACTTTGGGTCTTTCCTGGAAACTCCCGTACCTCACGATCCGGGGGGCTTTCACGTCCCCTCATTCTACCCCCACCTCCTCCCCCCGGCCCTCTTTTGTCCCGGGGTTTTCCCCCCAAAGGGTCAGCCCCCGGGGCCCCCCCTACTTTTTTCCCAACTCCCCCCTTGGGCCCCGGTCAGCTCAAAAGCCTCACATGGGTTTCATTAAACCCCCTGTATGGGTGGGCGATTTCCCAACATACATTTTCCCCCTTTCCCCAATTTTCCCTTCTCTATCTCCCGGAAACCCTGACTGTTCCTTTTCCCCCCATTTCCTCCCTTCTTTTCATCACGTCCCCCAAAAAAAAAAATGTGGGGAAAAAAAGAAAATCATCATCTTTTCCCCCCGTCCAAAATCTAAAACCCCGCCCCATCTCTCTATTACAGGGCAACGGGTCTACACCCTCCACCGGTTCCCCCCCAAATCCCTGCCTTGGGGTAATCCAAAACTCAAAACTCTAAACTTTCCAAAAACCCCACATCCAAACCCTCACCCCCTTCCTTTTCATGCCGCCCCCCACCTGAAAAAAATCTCTCGGGAAACCGTTTATTCCTCAAATATGACACCACAAAAATGCTGGCCCCGCCCCCTTTTCTTTCCCGCCTTGAAAATTTCAACATCCTTCTCTGGGGGCCCTCCCCGCTAGCACCCCCGTTCCCCTTTCCCAAACCAACCTTAACTTTCCCCTGCCCGTCTTATTTCCCCTTTTCTCCTTTGCTACTTTCCCTGCCCTCCCCTCTGCGAATCCCTTCACTGGCTTTCCCCTTGCCCACCCAATTTATTTCAAGCTACAACCATGGCCTACAAGGCCTCCATGACCATCCCCCCCCTACATCTCAGCCCTAATTTCCAAATATCCCCCCCCAACGCACTCCCCCCCTCCTCACAGGAAACCCTTCCCCTCTGCTCTCCCCTTATCAGCCCTCACACAACCGGGCTCCAAGACTTCTCTGTGCTTTTTCAAAAAAAAACCCCCACTCTGGGAAATCACTTTCCCCCCAAAACCCTAAAAACCCTCCCCACTTTTACCAGCTTTCAAAAGCCAAACCCGAAAAAACCCCCCCCTTTTTTCAGGGTTTCCCATAACCTTCCCCTAAAATTGGTTTACTACTTTTCCCCCACACCAAACTCCCGGCCCCCAAACCCCCGCCCACTTTTTCCCCCCCCATGTAGATTTTAAAACCCTCGCGGGTATTCCCTTCCCCCCTCTGTCGTGCCCAAATTTTCCCAAAAATCACTGTACTTTGTTTTTATTTATGTTATATGTAAAACCCCCCTCGAATGTACAGTGCCCGGAAACAATGGGGGCTTTTTAAAATAAATAAAAAAATAATAATAGTGTTTTTCTTTTATTTTTAAAAAGCGCTCTCCGCAGAAACGTGACATGTTTTTTTAAAATCTGTGGGGAGATATGATCATGGTGGGAAACCCCAAATTTTATCATTTTTAGTTTTTAGGAAATTGGGGACAAAAAAAAAAAAGGGAATTTTTTTGTGTAAAAAAAATTTAAGCTTTGGGTATCTTGTGATAAAACCATAAATTTTTTTTCTGTATTGGGGCTGTTTAAAAAGGGGTTTTTTTGCAGGGTAAACTGAAAAGTTTTTTAAAGGGACCCAAAATTTGGGGGTTTTGACTTTTTTTTTATCGCTTTTTATTCCTTTTTTTTGTTTTTGCAGGGTGGGAAAAAAAGTCACAATTTTTGTCATTGTTTTTTTTTTGGTGTTTCCCTTTCTATGGGTTAATTAATGTGACAGATTTATATGTCAGGTTGTTATAAAGTGCAATCCCAAATATGTTTTCTTTTTATCTACAAAATTGGGCGATTGGTGGTTTAAGGGGGGCCATGTTTTTTAAACTTTTTTGTTTGAATTTTTACTTTATTTTTCACTTTTTATTTTCACATTATTTACACGTGTTTCCATTTGTGTAGATTGCTGTTACAATACAAAACATTACAAATATATACTGCAGCTTTGTAACTAGAAGAGCTTTGCGTTAACTACGTCATCGGTCGATAGTCGATATCTCAATTATCAGCCGATACCCAATTTGAAATAATTATCGTCGATGACCATTAAAGTCTATGGGGGGGAAAAAACACCTTCATTCTTACACCCAAACGGGGCTGGAGAAGCGGAATTAAACATCCACAACAGTAAACTGGATAATTTTTACATCAAAGGCAACACAATTAAGTTTTAAAATCAAGAAAAAAAAACCCCAAACATTCACTATCCCTGTCTTGTACCACAGCATGACCCCTTAACCTTCTGACCCCCAGATTAAAAGTGCCGGAAAAAAGGTCTTTCAACCACCCTTTTTAGGATGGGAAACCCACCAGTCTTTGTTTTTCTTTTTTTTTAAGATTAAAGGGTTGCTCACACAGGGATTCTAGCTAAATTTTTTAAAACTTGCAAAAAAAAACATTTTTGCAATATGGGGTTTCCCTAACATGTCCTCCTATTCCTGTTTTTTGGGCAGCACCCCACCCTTGACCCCTCTTGACAATTTAAGAACAAAATTTTTGTTAGAAACCCATTTTTTTACAATAGGACCTGTAGATCTGCTTTCACAGCAACATGCCCCAAAAAAACAAAACATACCCCATAGCCACTCTTACAATTGTGAAGAACAAATGTCTGTTAAAACCCATTTTTTTTAAAAAGGACCTTTAGTATAGCTCATTTCACAGCAACAGCCCCCCAAAAATTCAAAAAATGACCCTTGAGCCACCCTGACAAATTGGAAGAACAAAAAGTCTGTTAGAAACCACATTTTTTACAATAGGACCTGTATTATTGCTGCATTTCACAGCAGATGACCCAAAAAATTATAAAAAGAATACTCAGCCACTTTTAAAAAATTGTGAAGGAAAATGCCACTTTGAAGCCACATTTTGTTCCCAAGGGGTCTGATTTTTAGCTGATCTCACAGCAAAATGCCCCCCAAAAAAATTTTAAAAATACTTCTTTACCACTGTTAAAAATTTTAGGGGGAAATCCACTTTGAAGCCACATTTCGTTTCCACAGACCATATTTAGCTTATCTCACAGGGCCATACCCAAAACCATTGACAAGCGAAAAATTCCAAAAAAAAGTGAGTAAAAAGGAATACGGTTTTTTTTTCATAAACCTTTGGTTCTTTTACAGTCTCTCACCGCCAAAAACCACAAAAAATTTTTTGGGAAATAGAATAAAAAAAGCAGTAAAAAATCATTTTAAAAAAAATTTTCAAGAGGACCATTTCTTTTTGGGGAGGGAAAGTGAAGTAGACCAGCAAATAATCGGACCTCAGCAACTGGGCCACAACATCACAAGATCATGCCTGATTCACTTGATTATGTTTAGCATTATTATCGACAAAGTTGAAATGGCAAGGTTTTTTTTTTGTTTTATCGAAATTTTAGATCTGGATAATTTAGGTTAAAAAACGTTTTATCAAACTATTTAAGATCGCGCCCCAT